>CABFOQ010049979.1:0-36898 GCA_900660455.1 Gephyroberyx darwinii | reverse complement strand
TCCCCCAAACATGTAGCTTCCTCCTGCATACCAGGGACTGTGCCCTCAGCGAGGTGTCTGTCATGGATCCGCAGGGCCAGCCAGTCTACAGGCAGGCCGCTGGCTCAGAGGCCTTCCAGGCCGCCATGGAAAAGTTAGTGCAAAGCATTCTTTAGAGGATTTGATACACATTACATACACTCAGAAAAGTGTATGTTGGAATAAGGAGCAAAGGTTTATCTTTTTGTATGTGTATTATTTCTATTGGTATTTGTGTTTGTGCTGAGCCATGTTAAAGTGAAAGAGCAAAAGCAAAAAAACAACAACTTTGAACCCTATACAATATAGCCATAGATTAAAAACAAAAGGTGATCGGGCTTGTTCCACAACCTGCCTGAGGAGCTTAGGCTAGCTAAATCATACACTCTTTTAAATAACTTCTTAAAACTCACCTTTAAGGAATTAATTTCCATGTGCAATATACATTTTTTAAAAATTTTGTCATCAAATTTAAGTTACCTATTTTCCTTCAAAAGCATCAAACTTGGTCTGGCTGTGACACCTTATTTTTGAGTAGATATAGCATTTCTCAAACATTTTGAATAAAAACCTCCTCATATATTTTGTATTCCTTTAGAGTAAAACATCAAAACAAGAGCAACTTCACAAAGTGAAATGACTTATTATATTACGGTGAAATGTTACTAAGGAATGTCTGCCTCTTCCCTATCCAGGAACCCTCTGAAGTTCACTGTGGAGCACGTCACCAATGTCCAGCTGTACCCTGAGCTGGATGAGCCAGTCAACATCCTCAACATTAAGAGAGGAATTGTCTCTGCCCTCATGGTGCCAGTCATGGAGGATGAACAGAATAACCTCATGGTTAATATCGCCTCACAACCAAATAAACAAGCAGTACATTAGTTGAAAATGTAATAATCCTCTGTGGGTATTGAAGACAAGTCATTACAACAAAAGAACATATTGAGAGTAATGACAGATAAATAAACAAAGATAAAGCATCTTTGTTGACTATTATTTATTAATTATTTATTCCATCCTGCTGAAAAGAAGCATTGTTTTTATTAAACCATTTGCTGGTTTTCTCAGAGCACGGTGCACGGTGTGTGCTCAACAGACTACAGGGTCAACGCCAGGAAGGATATCGCCACAGACGTGTTCCTGTCCAGAGATCTTTCCCAGTGTGACCAGTTCTACAGCAGGGGCCTGGCCAACAGCCCTCTGGCCCTGCTGCAAAGGCTGGTGAGACACTGCTGACTGGCCTCTTATGCTGACTCAGATGCATACAGTGGGTTGTGTACAGGAGGGGTTTGGTTTCAAAATTAAATGCAACGTCTAAATGGGACATCCACCCATATAAAGGGATTGCTGTCAAGCGTGTTTCCAGTTGTGGGATATTATTGAGGTTACAAGCCACCTCAAAGCTGCACTACATGTTGTCACCTCCAAATGGCAGTAAGAGGTAATAGTTTGAATCTTGAATCTAAGGGACCTCAATCAGGAGAGATGGCACACTCTTACCTACTGTAGCCCTGCTTTGTGGTTTTTGCTGATGAGATCAGTTTATTTTTACATAAAAATCTTGCTTAGTGTAGTTTATCTTATCCAGAGGGGCGTAAAATGAGTGAGCAAGTAGTGCTTCAGCATCTTGCACAAAGACCCTTGAAGAGAACCCACTGGCTGTAACAGGGGTCATACCAGTGTCCTCTTGGTTTAATTGCAAGGCCAGAAACCTTTTTGCTTTTCCCCCTTCTACAGGGAGGTCAGAGGTCAGGGTCAGCTACAGAAAAGTGCCATGTTAAATTAAGCTAGATACACTGGTATGGCACTATGAATTGAAAAATCACTAGATTAGGTAATTGGGTCTTGAAAGTATCATTATATATGTTGTGTTAATTTCTTCAGCATCACCCCATGTCGAAGCTCATCAGAAGCACTCAAGAGTGTAACTACCAGTTTGACCACAGGAGAAAGCACATGACCGCTGCTGAGTGCACAGAAAAACACATCTACCTGCCCTTCTCTCATGAGTAAGTCATCCTCTGTGTGCATCTTTGTGTGTATGTTTGTGTCGGGCACAGACATAATGTACTTCTATTTAGCACTGCTGTGCCCTCAGCATCAATGTCTAATCTGCCTTGCAGGAACAATGGGATATCATCTGTAGTCACCCAGAGTTTGACCTTGCAAGACTCCGCAAGGATCAACAACAGATTCTTTGGTGAGAGATCATAATTAAATTAAATAGATCTTTAAAGTCAGTCAGCTGTGCACAAAAAGCATAATCTTAGTTTCTCTCTCCTACTGGGGATTGTAATAATGACAACCTGTGTTGGCACAGAGGCACACCCCAGCCACAGCAAGCCACTTCACTTTGAAGAGCCTGAGGACAAAGCTCCGGTCCAGACGAAGGACGCCACTCTGAGCACCCTGCGGGACCTGATGGCTCTGGCAGGCACGGACCAGGGCCAGAGGAGGGCCAGCCTCTTTCATAAGCTGGTGTCCAGCCTGCGGGCCCTGAGGAATGAGACCCTGAGCCAGACAGTCACTGAAATGCTGGGTATGTCAGGCCTTCTCACCTGGCAGGCCCTGATCCAGTGTGGCACCCCAGAGTGCACCAGCGCCATCCTCCAGGCCATCAGGACCATCGATGGGGTGTCGCTGGAGGTGGATGCCCTGGTCTATGGGCTGAGTCTCAAGGCCAACCCTGATGCCCACCATGTCCGAGACATGCTCAGCACGGCCCAATATAAACAGAGCAAAGCCATCATGTATGCTCTGGCCAACACAGTCAGGCAGTGAGTGGAAGAGGTCTTTTTTTCACTTATCCAAAAATGGACTGAAATATTGTATAAATACACACACACTCTTACTGGATCAGTTGACAACCAACATAATGAGGAGTTTCTCTAATTTCCTCTAATATCCTCTAATAGTTTTTGATGTTATAAAGCTGAAATATAGAAGACCTGCTGAGTTTTAATAAACCAACAACTTAACAACGCTGATACCTCATTTTCCCATATATGTAACTGCTATAGATCACCACTAGTTGGCAACACTCTCAAACCTAACCCCTTGCACAACTAATCTTTATCCAGAGCCATAACATCAGGTCATATCTTCTCTGCCTCCTGTCCACAGGTTCCATAAAGGAGAGGTTACCCCAGAGGTTACAGATGTGTCAAAGTTCATGGAGACCCTATTGGAGGACTGCTCAGAAGACACAGAGATGTCCTTCCTCACACTACGGGTATGTCTTGACTATTGATGACTCAAGCATTTCACATAGCTTTGGATAGGTCACCCATGTAGGTTGTTTTTAATTTATTGTGTGAATTAAAACATTTGGACTATAACAATATGATTGTTGCATCATGTATTCATCTATTTACAGCAGTCTATTCTGTCTTTTCTCTACCTGAAGTCAACAGAATCTGACTCAGTAGTTTCTCAGAATAAATGAATCCCAAATTAATACATCTTTCTAAACTCTAGGTTCTTGGTGTCATGGGTCGAGCAATGCAAAATGTCAGCCCTAGCCTGATTTCCTCCCTCATCCTCTGTGCTAAGAGAACTGACATTCCTCTATCAAACCAAAAGGCAGCCATTCAGGCCTTGAGGCTGATGGACATCGATGATAAGGTACAGCGCAGAATCGTTCCTTGCACATCCATTGTATGTTGATGATGAACACTGTATATGTTGTGGGATGTAGTTGAGGGTGTATAGGGTGCACAAGTTTATGAGGCCAATCTGCACTGGAACACTGCATGGTGTAAGCATGCATGAAGGCATGTGTCTGCAGATGCAACCTTTTTTTCCACATATGAAAAGATCAAAACAGCATCACAATAACATAGAAAAAGAGCATATTTCAAATAACCACGTAGAATAAATTATTTAAACTGGGATATACATACATGTACATGAAAATATACATACATTATAATATTTACGTAATGGAATTTAAAATGTGGAGTCTGTTGCATGCAGGTTTCTCTGATTGATCTAAGCACTGACAAAGAGAAGCCAACACACATTTAACATTTCTGCAACCACAGGTTAGAAATGTTCTCATGGAGGTGTACCAGGATGTTCAGAGCCCTGTTGAGAAACGCGTGGCAGCCTACCTAATTCTGATGAAGAGCCCAGACCAAGCCCTGGTATCAGAGCTTGTGAACTCTTTGGAGGACATGGAGGAGAAGCAGTTGAAGAGCTTTGTGGTCTCCCACCTTAATAACATCCGCAAGTCCAATGAACCACAGATGCATCTGTGAGTAATCAGCTAGCAATAACATTAGCCAGCACTATGATGTTATTGAGAGAATGAATGAATGAATAGGTCTGCCCAAATGGAGGTTAATTTAATTCATGTTTCCATATCACATTCAAATGTCCAGTTTTGAAGGATACATTTTTAGTATCGATGCTATATGGTAGCAGGGTTGCATAGTAAGTAGGGAGACTGTCCTGGTACTGGGGTTCACGGCCCCTCCCTGCTGAAGTGTCCTTGAGTAAGATACTAAATCACTACCAGCTCCAGGGGTGCTGTTCTGTAGCTGAAACTGACCACTGACCTCCCTGTGAAGAAAGGATTTTCTCACAGGGGAAGTATCACATTATTCATGCTAGTGACTTTTATGGATAGACATGAGATTGAAAGTCAAAGTAGAACTGTAAGAACTGTAAGTTTGCTAAACATGATGTTTTTGTAACTGTGCCTCATGTTTGATATTAAACATCTTGGAACATGGAAATTCAAAAGGGCGGAAACCTTAATACCTACAACCCAAATTTAAGGACATAAAATTGTAACATCAATGTTTTGTCTCTCTGTACTCGTATTGGAACCTTCTCTCTTTACTAAAGATTGAGAAAGTACATTGAGACGGCTTTGAAAGACCAGTTGTCCCCCACAAACATGGGCTTTATCGGCATGTCACGCAACTACAAGATAGAAACCCCCTTGGCCTCAGCACAGACCAGCATCATCTTTGATCCCACCAACACCTTGCCAAAGGAGGTGATGCTGGAGACCACCCTCAAAGTTTTTGACTACAACTATGACATCTTTGAGGTATGTTTTCAATAGCATGGTTATTATATGTAGTGAACACATAAGGTCAAGTTTTGTTCTGATTTTCAAATGTTCAAAACTTCTCCTTTCAAGGTCGGCGTTGAGGGAGAAGGATTTGAACCAACCATTGATGCTCTCTTTGGAGAGAAGGGTTTCTTCCCCGACTCCATTTCCATGGCTATGTACTGGGCAGGTGACAAAGCCCCAGAGATGCTCCAAAAGGTTTTGGACTCATTTGCCCCCAACAGAAGCAAAATGAAAAGACAGGTGAAATGATTTGTGGGAATGTCATTACATATTGTGCATATACATACATAATACTGTTTTATCATAAAATATTATATTGTAAATTTCAAGCTGTTAATGTTTCCGCATGAATACACCCTACCCTTTCCATTTGTAGCATTGTACTCAATGTGAAAGCTATTATGAAACTACTTTCATACATTGTCGTTGCCAAATGGAATGGCAGTCTCATTGCACATGCATATCCAGGAACTTTGAGTAAAGTGTGACTAATATGTAACCCCCTCAATATCTCTCCAGGTCCCACAGGACTTTCTGAAGGATGTCACAGACATTGTCAACAGGCTCATGGATGATGTGCATTCCTCACCAGCCCCTGAAGCTACTGCCTATCTTAGGCTTTTGGGAAATGAGATAGGCTACATCAAGACCAGTGAAATGAGACAAATGGCTCAGACTCTGTTCATGTACTATCACATCTTCTTCAGGGTTCTGCCTGCCAAGGTCAAATCTTTTGTTTCTTGAAATGGTCATTGTGAGAAGAAAATATTGTGAAAAAGATCTGCTTAATTTAAAAGGATGATGTAAAGCACAATTATGAACTATAATGAGGAGCTTCTCTACTCTATAGAGGGTTTGCAGGTGTTACGCACCATCTGGCAGCTATATTTGAAGTCATAGATGCTAGGGTTAGTGGCTAATAGCTGCATGTTAATGTTAACATTAGTTGCTTTGCTAAATTAGCCTGCTGGCTCATTAGCTAGCTATCAAAGCTGTTTGTTCAGGTTAACTGAACTCAACTCACAGTGTTTTGGAGTACGGGTTAGATCTAAAGACAAGACATTTACTCTATCACAGTAATCTAAATTTGGGAACAAAGCAGACTACTACTAAGACTACTTACAATGTTAATGAATGGACCTACACCTACATCACCACAATCTTTTTCAGTTATCCGTTTTTCTAGCCTGGTTCTCTCTCCAATGGATCTCCATGATGGTGCGGGCCATCGTTGCTAGGAGATTTGTGACACAACTGCAAAGCCTCTATAGATAAGTCATAGCTGAAGTGATACATTCATATAAACTGGTTGTGTTCTCTTCCTTCAACAGGCCATTGAGGCATTGACATCTAGCACTGAAAATGAGATGTTTGCCCACTACATCTTCATGGAGAATGCCTTCTCTTTACCCACTGCGTCTGGCTTCCCTCTCAAGTTCTTGCTGGCTGGTGTGTTTACCCCTGGTGCCAAAGGTGGCCTTACCTTCTCTCCCAGAATGGTAAGTTAGCCATTTTTTTTATTTGACATCACTACATTAGTAGAAATTGTTATGTAAAACCCAGGAATCCCTTGTATCTGCAATTTTCCCTCTTTTTTCTGTAATTGATAGCTGATGTTGTCCCCTTCTCACAGAAAACATTTCCCACAGAAAACTGTGGTCCTAGTACAGTTTGGGGTATTTCCTCCAACTGAAGTATCCTTCTCTTTGCAGCAGCAACTATCTTTCATGCCCTCGGTCGGCTTGGAATTCATTACCCAAATGGGTGTGCACATTCCAGACTTTGTGGTGGCTGGAATCGAGATGCACACTAACATATACCACGAGAGTTCCCTTAACGCTAAGGTCACCATCAACAGAAACCAGATGAAATTATCCATCCCTGCTCCAAAGGCCAACACTCAGTTGTTCAGCTTTAGGTGGGTAGTACCTGCCTGAAATGACACAAAATTCTTCCCATGAAACCACGTGAAAGACTAGAGTTAATAGTTACAACTTGCATGTTGTCCTCCTTCATCCAAGCCTTTTGAGTCTCTCTCCACTGCATCCTATCCAATAAAATCTGTTGTTTCCAGTTTGAATCATTTTAACTTGCCTTTCTCATTCTGAAATATAGCAACAAGCTGCTGTCAGTCTCCTCCAGTCAGACAAAGATAGTGCCATCCATGGTGGAAGACCGGACTGACTCTACTGACTGCCAGCCCCTATTTACTGGTCTGAAATACTGCACCATTGTGCGCTACTCCAGTGCTAGCTCCACTGACCAGGCCCCATATTACCCTCTGACAGGAGAATCCAGGTAAGTGGGAACGCCATTAGGAAATCTGTGTTCATTAATTTGAGTAGCTTACATCTAGATGGTTAATTGGTCAACGTTTAAATTATCCTTATGTGGTACGTCATGATCTTGAGTAACCAGTTAATTATTATAATTCAATGTAATATCGTGGTCAGCAAGCAATTTGTCACCCAAATCGGATGGCAATTTCTTTGGTCCCATTTCCTCAGGTTTGCAGTTGAGATCCAACCCACAGGGGAGGTTTCAGAGTATACTGCCACCATCACTGGTGTAACACTCCGAGAGGGCAAAGAGGGTCGTCATAAAGTGGACTCTCTGAAGCTAACCCTCAAGGCAGAAGGTATGGAAATGAGATAGTGTGTGTGTGTGTGGTTCTGTGTTGTTGTGCATGTGCTATAATGCATGCCTTGTAGGAAAACAATTCAAATAGGAACTTTTGTGGTCACCGCAGAGGGGCCAGAATGTATGAATGTGTGCCACTCAGGGACTCTTCTATGTGTAATACGACTATAATAAACTAAATATGCCTAAACTAGGTTCATATATCACTTACGATCAGTGAATAACATCTTTTGAAAATAAAATATGCAGGATATCTGTCATTTGCTGTGAAAATTCATGAGGTCCTGAAATCACAGTTAGAATTGGTTTAGGGATCTGGTGCCGATTGTGGCACATGTTGATATGAAATTGATATGGGTGACAGATTTAAAGGATAAAGATAGTTGCAATAGTTCCCCCTCACTGTAATAGAAAATAACCATTGGGACTAATACATTCAACTGCTGCTGTTACTAGGTGTTGAATCATCAGAGGCTACAGCATCCCTGAAGTACAACCACAATAAGAACATTCTGACCACTGAGGTTGTCATTCCTGACTATGATGTGGAAGCAGCCATTAAGCTGGCTGTAACTGACACTAATGCCAAAGGAAAGACGATGCGAGGCATCACTATTGACGTCACCAACAGGAACATCCCACAGCTGTCTCTGGTTGGACGTACCAGGTAAAAGTACATAGTTCTATGATTAATACTTTCCTAATGATATATAATGCTCAGGTTTCAGGTGTGCTGTATGGTTTCTTGAGAGTATATTTTTTATTTGAGTGTGTAACCTGAGACACAGTAGGAGGCAAATGCTTAATTAACTGAGGCAGAATTCAAATCAAGGCCCACAGGGCTTTAGTAAGGTTGTCGGGGTGGTGGTCTTAACCATCACACCATCTTTACAACATATAATGCTTTGTTTTGAATATAGACTTGAAATGATGAAGGATGCCATGCTGCAAGTCCAGATGGTCATCCCCTCCCTGAAAGCTGATGCCTTAGTCACTGCAACCCTAAAGAAGGATGAGGGTGTGGTCATGGGGGTAGAGACAGCCATCAACATCCCTGAGTCATTCTCCCGGCAGAAAGTCACCCTCAAATATGGTAACCATGAATCAGTTCTTCTGCATAACTCAGAAATAATAAGGTCTCATTTATTTATTTTTTGGATTGTTTGGGTATTTGGACCTTGTCTTTACAGATGATGACAAGTTAGAGGTGGAACTGAATTCGGACTTGACCTCAGAGGTTCAGAACCTGATCCCAAATGTAGAGAACTACCACAGGCAGCTGCAGCAGCTCATTGATGACATCCTAGACCAGAAGGTGGCCAAGACTGATATGAAACTGCGTCACATAGTCACCAAAGGAATTGAAGTATGGCTTTCACATTTGACATTGTATTTTTAGAGTTCTAACAATATCCATGCAAGTGAGAATTAATAACACTGCACAATTCCCTGAAGGCAGGTAATATTTGGTTGGACAAACTGGCTGCAGGCATCCCCTATGTTGCAAACCTGCGAAACAAAAGGAGCATCTCAGATCTCACTTTGCCAGCCCTGCCTGAAAGATTGTTCCTGCAATGGTCAGTGTCTAAATTTGTATCTTAACAAAGATTTATAGAACATTACTTGGATTTCATAGGTTATTGGGCATAAAACCTAACACAAAATTTTAACCATACTGGATGTTTGTCTTCTGCTCCTCTGCCCATTGACAGTTTAAGATATTTCTAGATGCAAACCTCAAAACTTAAATTATATTTATTGTGTATCTTTCTACCCTTCAACAGTGACAGTTTGTTCCGATACCAGTTCAACAAGGACAAGGTGACCATCTCGCTTCCTCTGCCACTGGGAGGCAAAACCTCAGAAGAACTGAAAATCCCCACCACTCTGTCCATTCCATCCATCTACTTGCCGCAGATAGGCCTACATATTCCTGCCAAAACCTATCCAGTGCCATCATTCACCATACCACAGTCGCTGGAGTTTAAGGGCCCCCTTCTCGGTCTTGCTGAAGCATCCACCAAGATCAACAGTAACTTCTATAACTGGGAAGGCTCCATCTCTGGGGGTAACAACACTGTAGATGTGCCCAGCTACATTGCCCAGTACAAGGTCATGGCCCAATCGCCTTTCAACCTGCTGTCATACAAACTTGAAGGTAAACTACCCTTTAAAATACTTGCTAGTTGCTAAATGGTCTGGGTGTTTGGTTAAATAGTTTAACAACTATTTTTCTCAGAGTCACGGTGAGTAATTATTGTAAATATTCCTGACAATTAATCAAAATTTAGAGTTTAATGAGAGATTATATTTACTCAATACATATCCTAAAGAGAGCACTACACTCAGACCGGTTGGTGCGTTATCTTGTGTATATATAATAGAATTTAGTATTGAAAAAAGGGGGTGGCAGTCAACAAAATTTTTCAAAAGTTTTAAAACTGAGAAAACTGTTTCTCTGCAGATTATGCATCTCATGTGGCAACATGGTGAAAACTGACAAGTTCACTGACCAACACACAGGAAAAGAGTATAAAAGCACAGGCAGGCAAAGTGTATAAAATATCTCATTGCATGTAACACTACCCACATGGTATATATATTATTTTGCCAATGCATTAAATCGTATATTGGTCAAACATCCTGCAGGCTCAGGATCAGACTAAAAGAAGACAAGAAAACATCTCCTGTAGCCAGCCACTTTATAGAGTGTGCACACAAGATAGAGGATCAATCCAAGTGTGGCCAAATAACAGTGGTGATAATGAAAAAACTTAATTGAGAAGGCAATGTTTCTGGATACATACCTTTTCAATAATTTCAATAACTTTACGTTGACTACAGTATTGTCTAATTTATGAACAGCCCAATGCCTGGTGTACTGTGACCAAGTGCACCCATCTTGCTAAACATCTCCAATTTTGTTATCACAGATATTGACATTGATATAATTTCTTCTGTCTGCTAAAGGAACTGGGACGATGTCAGGAAGAGCTGAAGATAATCTGAAGTATCTTGTGAATGGCTCCTTCAGTCATAGCCTCATTGATACAAGCTTCAGTGTTATAGAATCAATAAGTGTGGCAGACAAACTCAATGCAAGGGCCAACTACAAAATTGAAGCCTCAAGTCCCCTAGGCCTGCACACCTCTCTCCATTACTCTGCTCAGTCAACCTCCACATTAGATGAAGTCACAGAAGATGGTTGGATGGATGGATCAATTAGAGTAGGTTCACTTTACACCAACACCTCCTACACCAATAGCTACATCCTCCGTCCTCTAGAAAGAGAAGGAAGAGGAGAGTCCAATCTACGCATCACATCACCTTTCATCCAAGCTCACAACATGATCCAGGGAGTTTATGCAAACTCAGAGTTGAACATTGTGTCCAAAACAAATGTACAGAATGATGCCCTCAAGCATGTGGCAGAATTTAAGTATAAGGATGCACAACTTACCCTTAAGTGTAATACTGTTGCCACAGCCTTGGGTAAATCACTTAATAACAAAGTTGAGCTTGGCCTGTCCAGCCATATGGCCATTCTCAGAATTGAGTCACAGGCAGATGATGAAACAAATCGGGCATACTCCCTTATAACAGGGTCCCTGAATTCAAATGGGCTTGAAGTAAACTCGGAAGGTTCCCTCACCTTTGATGCAGGTCGTGGATTGCACAAAGCTTCTGTTACAGTTGGCAGAAATGGTCTGACCACCAGTGGAACCAACAGTATTCAGTGTAGCCCTGTGACATTTGAGAACATCTTCAATGGTGCCATAGACAGCAGTGGAGCATCCCTGTCCTCAAAGTCCAAAGCAATGGCTGAGGAAAGCAAAGGAGAGCTGAACATTGAGGGTAAAATTACAGCTGCAGAGGCATCTTTAGATGGCGAGCTCAAGGGCTATGCACATGATGCAAGCACAAGAAACAACATGAATATCATATTGAATCGAAGGGCTTTGACTTTCTCTAGCAACATGATGGGATCATTGAAGCAGTTGAAAACTGAAAACAGCCACACACTGACCCTCACTCTGTGGACCCTAGCCCTCCGCTCCAAGGCTAACAACTTCATTTGTGAAGATGGTTACTACAAACAAGACATCAAGGTTGATATGAAGCCATTTGTTACCTCATTAGATGTGACAAATGACCTCAAGTTTTATGATGTCAGTTTGAACAATGAAGGCCACATGAAGCTTGAGCCACTTAAGATGGACCTGACTGGAAGTATGAAGGGGGCCTATGGAGACGAACAGGAGATTAAACATACATATCAAATCAGCTATGCTAATATGGCCGGTACAGTGAAATCCAGCACATCTGGAAATGTAATGAATGCCCAGATGAGTCACGACTGTGAACTTGAGTTTGCTGGACTTTCCTCAAAGTCAAAGTGTGAAGCACGAATAAATTCTGAACCTCTACGTTTTGACAGCACCATACGCACCATGGCACTTCCGTTCAGCCTCACCATTGACGCCCTTGTCAACAGTGATGGAGAAATTAATCTATATGGGAAGCACAGTGGACAGCTGTACAGCAAGTTGCTGGTTAAAGCCGAGCCTCTGGCTCTTGCATACTCACATGACAGCCGGACATCAACCATGCATATGCTTGAAATTGGAGAGTCTTCCACTCATACAGACAACAAATTTGATGGTCTCCTGACACCCAGCGAACAATCTCTGACCTGGAAAACCAAATCCAAATTGAATGACCATGTTTACAACCAGGACATAAATACTTACAATAATCCTGAGAAGATTGGAGTTGAGTTTTCTGGAGTAATGTTCACAAACATTTTCAGCAAATTGGGTACAAGTAGAGATAAGAGATCAGAGCCACAAAATCAAGAATTCAGTATAGCTGGTTTCCTCAAATATGACAAGAACAGCGACTGCCATATCATTAAGATACCATTCATTGAGAGCCTTCCTGTTGCTTTTGAACAGCTCAAGATTTCTCTTGTAAACGCCTTGGAATCACTGCAACAGTTCATCAATGGTCTAGATATGAATGCGGTAATCAGGGAATTTAGAGCCAAGGTGGATCGACTACCACTACAAGTGAGTGACTTCATCATAGAAATGGACTTACAGAACAAAGTGAATGCGATAAAGAAAAAACTTGCTTATTTGACAAATGAGTTTACTGTAACCATGGATGACTTGGAGCGCGCTATGGACATCTTGAAAAAGAACTTTGAAAATACAGTGATGGACATTGCAACCAAAATCAGAGATCTCATTCTTACAGTCAAAGACTTTGTCAAGAGAGGAGACTTTTCTGACACCGTGACAAATTTACTTTCAAAAATTGGAAACGAGCTCAGGGCCTTTGATGAGAAATATGAAATCAGGCATTCACTTGTCAAAGCAATTGATGCCATTGAGGATGTCATAAGACAGATTGATTTGCAGAAGCTCACAGAAAGCAGTGCTGCATGGCTGCAGGATCTCGATTCCAAATATGGCATCTTGGAACAATTCAAAGAAAAAATGGTTCAATTGAAACAGGCCATTGAGGCCTTTGATATCAAAATGTTTTTCCAAGATATTAGGGATTACATTCTTTCGATTGATGTGGCGATGTATGTTGAACAGCTATCATACAAAATACCCTCCTCAGACATAGCAATAGTGATTGAATCTATGTATGATGTTATTGTCAATTGGATTGAAGAATTTGAAATAACCAACAAACTCAATGCAGTGTATTACTATATTAGGGATCTACTTGTTAAATATGATCTTGATGAAAGATTTAAAGAATTATTAGATCAGGTAGTGGCGCTCATCAAAGAATTCAAAATTGAAGAGACTGTGCAATCACTGGTAGATGCTTTGAAAGCTATAAACTTTGAATATGCTTATGATAAAATGATGCAATTTCTGGATAGTGTGACAAGTAAGCTAAAAGCAATTGACTTTAAGCAAACCATTAATGAGCTTAATGAAAGGATTTCTTCAATGTTAAAGTCAATGAAGGAATTTGACTACAATGCATTTGTTGATGAGGTCAACAAGAAAATGTTTGAAATGACAAACTACATTAATGAGCAGATTAAAACATATGAGATTGTACCAAAAATTGAGGCCCTTAGGGAGTTTTTTAGAGAGATTCAAACTTCTATCATCAAATATTTGGATGAGCTCAAAAACACAAAAGTGGCTGACATTGTGAAAAAACTCTTTGACGTTATTGACACTACAGCCTACAATGACATCAAGATGAAAGTACAGGAAATCTTTGAGGACATGAGACAAAGAGTCCTTGACATGGATATCAGAGATGAAATGTACATCTACCTCCAAAGGGCAAGTGAATCCTACAACAATATGGTTGCCTACATTTCTCTTCAGGTCAACCAATTCATAGAAGAGATCCGCAAAGTGGCAAAGGACCATGAGATCATTAACCAGATCGAGCAGGCTATCAACAGAGTTCTGGATGAACTGAAGACAGCTGAGATTGAGGTTCCCTCTTTCACCCTACCTCTCACTGACCTTGTCATTCCTGCATTTACAATCAACCTGAATAAATTGCAGGAAGTCAGCATCCCAACTCAAATTTCAGTCCCTGAGTTCACCATCCTGAGTTCTTACACAATCTCTGCCTTTACCATAGACTTTGAGGAGATCAGAGCAAACATAGTTGCAATCATAGACCGCATCAGAGAATTTGAGATCCAAATGCCTAAACCTGAGGAAATCTTTGGAGACCTAAGAGCACTCTATCTACTCTATCTACCAGATCTAACCTTCCCAGAAATACGTCTGTCAGAAATCAATTTCCCTGCAATCAACATCCCCAAATTGAATCTGGAGAACTTTGAAATCACAATGGTTCCCATTCCAGACATCAAAATACCTGAGGTACCCAGTGAAATTTGCATTACAGTTTTTGGCAAACTCCATGGTGAATTTAGAGTGAATTCACCACATTACACTCTTGTAACAACAGGAGCGATTGAGAACTCAACTACTACACCAAAGACACCAAACTTCACAGCCACCTTGACTTCTCAGGCCAAGTCGAGTATTGAGTTTCTTGACTATTCTTTGGAAGCCACTGCTCGGTTGGAAGCTCCCAGAATGAAGAAGTTGTTATTCACAGAGACTGTGAAAGCTACACATATAGCTTTCTCCATTGATCATGAGGGATCGCTGACTCTAACTGGCCCCTTTGCTGAGGCTGGTGCCAAGACTACTGCCAAGGCCACAACCAAAATGTACACAGCAGACTTGGTCAACAATTTAGCACTTACACTGAAGAGTGGAATTTCTGCAGCCATAGACACAACCTATAGCCATAACTTGAACATCCCAACATCTGAAACGTCTAGTCAAGCAACCATGACACAGAATATAGCGGCCAAAATGGAATCTGGCAGAATTATTGTAACTGGTGAAACTACTGGAAATGGAAAGTGGTCCATTCAAGACTACTCTGATGAAGGTACACACAAAAGCAAACTAGAATTCACCATCAATTTTAGCACTGCCAAGTTAACCTTTGATGGAGAAACTGACTGTAAAGCTGTGAGAATTAAGCAAAAAGTGACTGGTGAATCAGTCTTCTTAAGCCATATCATTGTTGAAGCAAGTACTGAGAGTGAACTTCCATTTGTCCAGAGGAGTGTCATGGTTTTGAAGGGACAGGCTCATATTGGAGACTTGAAAATTGCACTGTCAACTGCTCACGATGCTGAACTCATTGGACAACTGAGTGGATCCATATCTAACTCTATGGATTTCTTGGCCCATCCATTTGAGCTTTTGCTGGACACTAAACATAAAGTAAACTCAAAGATTATTTTCCCCCTGAAACTCACTGGTAAGGTGGATCTCCAACATGATTACGGTGTTATTCTAAACTCTGAGAAGCAGCGTGCTTGTTGGGTTACTTTAGCTAGATTCAATCAGTACAAGTACAATCAAAATGTTACCTTTGAAAACAATGAAAGGGAGATATTCTTCCATTCATTAGCTAACGGAGAGGCTAATCTGGACTTTTTGACTGTTCCTCTCACTGTCCCAGAGATGACCATACCTTATCTAGAAATGAAAACACCTGAGGTCAAAGAACTCTCTCTATGGGAACATGCTGGCCTCAGAACCCTGCTTACCACCCCTCAACAGTCATTTGATATGAACCTGAAGCTTCATTACCATAAGAACCCTGACATGCAAATCTTAGAATTGGACCTAAGACCCATCTACAATGCAATCAATGACAATGCCAACATCCTCCGTGCACAATTTGAACAATGTAGAGACAAAGTAGTTGCGCTTCTAAAAGATTCCTACAATCAAGCAAAGTTACAGTATGTCAAACACAAGATTGACACTTCTAGCCTGCCTCCTAGAATTTTCACTGTCCCTGGATACAAAGTACCAATCCTGAATATTGAGGTTTCTGCCTTTAGGGCAGAGTTGCCTGCTTTCAGCTATATTGTTCCCAAGGAGGTAAGCACACCAAGCTTCAAACTTCCAGCAGTGGGTTTCTCTGTCCCATCCTATACCCTTGTGCTACCATCTATGGAGTTACCGGTCAGCCATGTTCCAGAAACTTTAAGTGAACTGACCCTGCCCACTTTCACACTACCTGCTATTCAAAACAATATTATGATCCCAACCATGGGTAACATAACGTATGACTTCTCCTTCAAATCCACTGTGATCACCCTAAATGCTAATGCTGGCCTCTACAAACAGTCTGACATTGTTGCTCGATTTGGAGCTTCCTCAACATCCGTGTTTGACATTTTGAATGGTAAAATTGATGGCACTACTAGTTTGACAAGGAAGAGGGGAATAAAATTGGCCACCACTGTGTCCCTGGAGCACAGGAACGTGGAAGCAAGTCACGACTGCACTGTGAGCCTCTCCAGAAGGAGCATGGAAACTTCTGTGGCCAATACTGCCAAAATCAATATACCCTTCCTTAATCTGGAATTGAATCAGGAACTCCTTGGAAATACCAAGACTAAACTAAATATGGCCTCCAAGATGAAACTTAAATACATGTTTAATAATCCACTGATTGAGTCTGTAGGCAAGGGAAACATTGATCACAACCTGGCATTGGAAGCATTCACTTCCCATGTGTCACTGGAGACCTCTACCAAAGGGAAGACACACATAACATTAATGAACCGTTGCAATTTTGCTGGAGAGCTAGAAAATGAGGCCAACTTCTACCTTAATGCCAATGGCCTGCGCTCAACTGTCGAGACTGGTTTCAACACAGACATCGATCACAAACAAGAGAAAGAAAAACGAAGTCCAAACAATAATGTCTTTCAATTTGACATGAAAAAGAACTTTGCTCTTGAGGTCTCCCTGCGGCGTGTATATGCAACAGTGGAATACACAAGCAACAACAATGTGAACATTGCATCTTTTAACACAAATGGAAACCACAATGTTAAAGGAACACTAGATTTTGTTCCACTAACAACCCTAAAGGCTACAGTGAATATTGATGCAAGTCAGCCTTGCAGTTTGGGTCATGCTGGATTTCTTCAGAACATCAACCTTGCCATCACCTCAGAGAAGCAATCTTTCACCTGGAGTGGCAAGGAACAACTGGCCTCTCTCATCCATGCTTGTGATTTACTCTTGTCCAATGATGAGGCTGAAGTACGCATGGACTTGACTGGATCAATAGAAGGTCACCTAGCGTTCTTGAAGTCAGTAAGACTTCCTGTTTATCAGAAGGCCCTCTGGGATGTGTTCAAGTTCGATCAGGTCACAAATGTGGACAAGCTACAATTCCTTAATGTTTCCTCCAGCATTGTATACACAAAGAGCATGGATGGACTGGAGTTTGCCATACCATCTAAATTATTTGAAAATGGTGTCACTTTCAGCATCCCTGAGATTACCCTTGCAGTGCCTGCTTGGGTAAAAGATATGCCACCCTCCATAAGGAATATTGACATGCGATTTGAAAACACTGATGTCCCTGATCATTTCACACTACCACCTGTAATCTCAGTTCCAGCCTTTGATGTGCCATTCACCACCATGCATGTGGAACCCTTCACAATTGATCTGAAAAATCTGCATATTCCTAAGGTGATCACCACCACAGCCTTTGAGATCATGCTGCCAGGCTTGCCAAAGGTAGCAGTGCCCAGTTATGATATTGACACAGAATATCTACAGGGCAAAATGTCCTTCCTGTCATTCAAGATGCCACAATATGAAATGACCATCTCATCTTTCACCCTACCAAAATCATTCATCATTGGTGAGCACACCATTGACCTACATGAAATTGTAAATCAGATTTCTAATGTCGAAATTCCAACCATCACCATTCCAGAGCAAAAGATGGAGATCCCTGAAATTTCCCTGCATCTGCCTTCAAGTGTGTTTATCCCAGCATTTGGAGCACTTGCTGCCATGTTAAAGGTTGATTTACCAATTTATAATGTAACAACCACTGCCAACCTAGAAAAAAAGGATTCCAGCCTGTTCACCTCACTGAAGTCCATCTGCACTTCTACAATGATGTTCTTGGAGTATGATCTGGATGGTAAGACTGAACTAAATCCTCAGTGTATAATCACTCTTTAGATTTCCTTTGAAGATGCTTTAGACTAAATTTATAGACTTAAATATTGCATATTGTATATGTTCCTGCAGCCACAGCAACCCTTGGATTTGATAATGGAGTTATGAACCTAAATGGGAAGTGCAACTTGATGCACAGTGATATAAACATTGATTGGCAGCATGTCTTTGCACAAAATTTGAGGTAAGTGAATAGTATAATTTGGATATTTGGATTATGTTTTTCAACTTAAATGAGAAATTTAGCATTGCTTGCTATAGCTCATGGCTCAAAAATTATGTACATATCCAAATTGGCACATTTTGTGCAGTTGTTATCTGCATCTGTAAAGTGAATATATTGACAACTATCACAATTGATTTTTTTTTTTACCATGCACGTTGTAACAATTTGTGTATATATGTATGGACTAGACTTGTCAATGTGAATCTGATGCACATATTCTGCATCGTGTATGTTTACAACATCTGCTTTTTTCATATTCCCATATCCTTCTCATTTGCCATCTCATATATTGGTTCCAAGCATTTCCTCCTGAATACATACACATATATACAGCATATATACACACACACACATCTTTTGGCATATTCATATAATATATAGTAAATGGATATATTTCATAATTTTGGTATATATTTTCTTATAATTAAGTCCTCCTGCTGATATTTTGCCCGCCCTAATAATGCTGCCTTACTTTTCCCATATATTGTCCGATTTGCTTAACTCTTCTTTATAGTCTTTTTCTGCTTTCTATTCTATTTTCTCTCTTTTTGTTGCATTTCTAATTGCTGCTACAATGACCCAATTTCCTCACAAGGATCTGATCTGATCTGATCTGATCTGATCCGATCCAATCAGATCTCTACTCATTTCATGTAAGGACTCACCAGAAACAGGCCTGAAACCCTTTTTGGGTGTGAACAACTGGTTTAACACAAAAGGCTGTATCCAATGTAATTTTAGAGCATATTATTTGATTGTGGCATTCTTTCTTCAGGATGAAGCGTCAAACCTCTCCGACTGATGCTATGTAAGTTTTTTTCCAGTCTGCAGGATATTTCAGAGTTAAAAGTATGCAAAATCAATATAGATATTAGTCATGTTTTTAGAGGCAGAAATGAAATGTACCTCATGGTATGACCAATGTTACAATTATTTCTCTGTTTTTAAGGGTGTCTCGTCATACTCTGAATGTTGACATCACCAGTCCAACCTTTGTTGATGTGAGCTTCCGCTTTGCTTCCCGCAAAGATGGCATCACTGCATCTATGTCTTCTCCATCATCTGGTTTCCTTGGATTGCATGTTCAGCGAAGGTCTCCATCACATCTGTATGGAAAACTGTTCAGTCGTTACCTAGTAAGACACATTTTTCACTTTTATTTGCATATTAAAAGCATTTAAAAATCTATACATGAACTAATGCTCTCTGAATAACAACTTAAAAACACTAAAAACACTATTTTAACCTTTATTCTTATGCATTTATTCCTTCATTTTCTAGTCTACTCCTGAGAAGGATACTGATATTCTGACTGTCAAAGCCACTCTGAGAAACGCTGAGAAGCTTAGCCTGCAAACCTCCTGGAACTTGGATGTCCTCCATGATGTGATTGAAGGGTCCAAGGATAGGATGCCTGCCATTGCTGAAGCTGTGCACAAGTTCATCAATAAGTATCACACTGCCCACTTTGGCTTTGATCTAAACAGTGGTGGTATGAGGCTGAAGAACTCAGTTTCCAATGTCATAGAGAGAGCCTATCAGGAAGTTCCTGTGTCTCTCAACACACTGCAGAATTCAATTGAAGAACTCAGTGATCAAGGGAAAAACATGTTCAGGATGGCTTCTGACAGCATAATATCCATCAATGTGCAGGAAGTTAAAGACAGGTTTGTTAACAACGTGAGACAACTTTTGCGACGCAGTAAACAAAACATGAAAGTCCTGTTGGATGCAATCATGAAGTTCTTGGGTGACACCAAGTTTGCTCTGCCTGGATTTGAAGAGAAGTTGACGGGCCTGGAGATCTACCAGCGAGCTCATCGCTCTGTATCAAAAGCCACTGACAGGGCAGTGCAAAGATTTGCCGACCTCATGGAGACCATAGGTGACACCATTTTCAGTTTCATCAGTGTGATTGAGTTCAACCTACCTGGAACCAATGTTGTTGTTAATGGAAAGGAGATAATGGAAAAATTGAATTCCATAAACGATAAGCTAGTACAGGTAGTACGTGGCAGTTTTGAGGTGCTGCTCAAGAAAGTTAGTGACCTCTTGCGCATGTCTCTCAAAAAGGCAGAAGAGCTTGTTGCCTTCCTGAGAGATGAAAATCTGGAACTTGCCTCCCAAATTGATGCTATCTATGCAGAAGTTCTGCAGTCTTCCAAACACATTGAAGAGGCAAAGAGAAGTATGGCTGAGTATAAAGACCTTGCCAAACTGAAGGTTCAAGAGGTTTATAATGACATAACTATGGAGCGTGTAAATAATGACCTCAATGACCTCATCAATATTTTGCAGACATACCTCTATGAAAGAATTGATGAAAGTATTATTATAATGAGAATAGTATCTGAGAACACAGCCCCATACATAAGAATGAGCAATAAAAAGACGGACATTGATATTCCCCTACCGTTCTTTTGGAAGTCTTTCAGTGAATGGCCAACACAGTCCAGGCAATGAATCATGCTTCTCAATGCCACTAGGTTACTTTATGACTGACAGAATTCATATGTCTTGGTGAAAAAAAAAAGACTTCTGGCTATTGTTTGATGCTAATTAAAATTGTGTTGTGTTAACCCACATGCATTACATTTGATTTGTTTTGTTGCATTTGCTTAAATTTGCTGAGTCTGAACTTAGGTTTTTCAGTGTAAGTTACTTCTTGATGATATTAAATAAAATTTTTACTGTTCTCCCTTTTAGTCAAAGATAAAATGAAAATCTTATATTGTAGGTCATTTTATGTCTGTGTGGCTCAGCAGGTGAGTTTGGTGGTGTTCCGGAGCTGGTTTTATTGTTTTGACTGTGTCCTTACTGACCTGTGTTCTGTAGACTAGGGCTGGTTTTAGGCGTTCTTATTGTGTAACTTTTATTGGATAGTAGTTTTAAGCAAGCTTGTACATTCAGTTTTAATGATTTGTGCCGTGTTGGTTTTAGTGTCTTTTCAGACTCTTTTGGTTGCGGTGGGTTTTAGTCACATATGTTGTGTCCTTTTTAAACTGAAATGTATTTGTCTTGTGTTTACTACCCCATCTTTGTCCCTTTTGGAACCGTTGCCTCCCAGACTACTAGTAATTGTGTATTGTCTACGTATTTTAATAAATTAATTACATGGTACTTGTTTGGCCTCCTTGCTTTTATCCAGTTGCTCCATCAAAGAACCTGTGCTTTTAGTATCTGTGGTTTGTATGCCAGAGGACCAGACTAGTATCTGTGGTTCGTATGCCAGAGGACTATACCTCTTTTAAAAAGGTTTACACACAATATCTATATCAATATCTAAACCTGCTCTCTGTAACTTTAATTTAGTTGTTGGCAAACCCAAGTGGCAGTGAGAGGTAACTGTTTTTATTTTTGAAGACTTCAATACCCTTAGCTTTCTTTAGCAATAGCCTCCAATAGTAGCTCACGTTTGGCTTGTAAATCTTGATGCGTAGCTTCCTGTGCTCAGAGAAAATTTATGATGTTGCTACTTTTGTGTAGCCACGTAAACACGATTCAGTAAAGATACATTAATCATGAACAATATAGCTAAATTTATGTGTACCCCAAAGTCAGAATACATAGCACTGGTTTATGAGCATACAGTACCAAAAGAAAGTTCACACACCCTTAGACTTTTTCCACATTTTGTTGCGTCACTAAATTATGTGAAACTCAAGTTATCTAAGTTCCACACAAATCACACAAGAAATAAGTTCTATCAATGTATAAAAAATCAATACAAAAAGCATGTAGCTTGTTAAAGCATACACATTCCTTGTATCATACTGGCAAAGTTACAACACTTGCAGAAAATGTTCAGCATTTCGTACAAAATGTTGCTCAGAATCCATCACTTGGTTGTAGTTAATGGTTTTGAACAATATGTTGATGATAATAAGTCCCAGCCATTCACATGAATGGGATGTTTTGGTGTAGAGTGACTTCATTTACTTCCACCTCCCACAGTGGACATATATGACTTCTTCAATATTTTGTGATGTTCCCTCATGATGAAAAGATAAGTGATAGAATGTGGTAGCAAAGGGACAGCTGCTATCTATCAGTTTGTTTAATAGTTGAAAGATTAAGTCAAAATATCAATGAATTCTTATTGGTCAGGAATTGTACAAGAATATGGCAGTGTTTGCTCAATAAATTAGCTTATAAAATAAGTGAATTTATCAAATAATCTGAGGTAGAAATCCTGTGGCGGGGCGGATCCCCCCATCCTGGGAAAAATATGATTTTATATATGAGATTGGCCTCAATATCAGTGCTTGGCAGTAGGCACGGTTTTCACATAAGTGAGATACATCTGAAGAGAATACAGTTAATAATTTTGTCAACACATATGACAGAAGAACCAGTGCAGAAACGCAGGATTTTTTCAGCTTTGGTTTGGTCAGCATTTTTCACATAACGTTGGAGATGGTTAAAGGTTGCCTGTTCTCTCTGAGACAGCACCACCTTTGTTGTTTCAAACAGTTGCAACACTCTTTTGCCTATGGCCTTCTTTGACTCATACAGAGACGACACACTTTCCTTGTCTGACAGTTTCAGCTGTACAAGTGTGGAGAAGCAATCGACTATATATTTTGGCTCTTGGACAATGGCTTTATGAGCCATTGTTTCAATGGCAGGCTCCATGTCGTTCTTTGGAGGTAGGAAATGGGAACCCATCCTTGTAAAAAGGTCGAGCAAGTCCTCTTCATCTCTTTCCTCCATTGTGCCCTGGACAGCCTTCTCAACAGCTGATCTCTCAACAGGAGGGAGGTAGTTGAGAAAGGATGTCATCAGGATGTCTACATCAACTGAGTCAATTCCATAGATGCAGGCTAAAATGAAAGCCTTTGATAGCCTCACTGGCATGACACCATGGTCTAGTAATCCTTTCACCCAGATCTGTCCAACTGCTTGCCATTCAGCCTCACAGAAATCTGGCCTTAGCCTTGGAACTCGCTCAGAATACAATGTAAACCTCCCTTGACACTCCAGCATCATCGATAGCTTTTTCATTTACAAAGTCCATCTTTAGAGTCAAATTCATTATGCTGTTGTCCATAAATACAACCAAAAGATCTTCAACAACCTTTATCCTGCAAATTGATGCACGTCGTGGGCTCTCTGGATTTCCTGAGTTGCCAGCTGAGGTTGACAGGGAAAGTTGGCTGCTTGAATTTAAAGGCAAATCTTATGGTAACAAATTCAGTCCACTGTGCTGCTAGAAGAATAAAACATACACATAACAAAGAGTGTCAATGAATGAAACAGAGGCCAAAATATCCTAACTTTTAGTATGTTTGTGTCAAGGTCCAAATAATATTGGATCCTATGTTTCCCATGATGCAACTCAAAAGCATCTCTTCATAAGACCCTCTTTCAAACTGCACATCTCCAGTTTATAACACAGGCTTTCTATTCAAAATTTGTTGTCTCCAATCCCAAACCAAGATAACCCTGACAACTTCAGTATGACATCATCACAGTTACTTTTTCAGGCCTGACAGAGCTCCTCCAGAGCCTCGCAGGACATTATGCAAATGTTTTTATACAGATGTACAAATGTGCCCATGTGACTAAATGTGAATATAACCATATAATAGATAGAGCTTTTCTTGCAGTAATGCAGCAACAAGCACAGACTGATTTGAAATGTCTGAAGAAGTGTTTTACTGATGTTTCTTTTCTCCTGGCCTTGCATCTAAAGTCAAAGAATATAATTTCTGTCAGGTGGTGTTAAATTCAGATTACCACTATATCTTATTCAAGTGGATGGTGTGACTCAAAATAGAGGTATTGGTCTGTGTAGGTGGGTTTTCTATACCTCAGTTCTGAGTTTGCCCCTGTCAGTGAAGGACGTTGTCAGTCTTGATTGTGTCCATGTCTAATATCATGAGAAGCATACTGTAAATTTGGCAGCCTCCACCAGTACATCATCACTTCACCCATTACCTATGAAAGAGTTTTCCTCCCCAAATTGGCACTTTAAAATGCAATGATTCAAAAAAAAGTTTCGATAGAATAATTGTGACATGCACTGTGCATCTCAATGAAGTATGTTACTGCAACTAGACTTTCATACTAAACCAAAATGATAGCACTTTTCTTTTAAGTATATACTATTTGTGTTTAATTGGTTAAAATGCACCACATCACTGTTGGGCTCTGTAATACTTAGACTTAAAGGATAGGGTGGTGGACTGGGGGGAGGGAGGGGGGTAGGCCTTGATCCTTCCGATTGCCGCCGGCTCCTGCATACTCTACGCCAGCCTCTCATACTGGTGCATCCGCTCACACAGTCACACACAGGTTAAAAAGGCCCGGCTGCAATCAGCCTTAATTGGCCGCAGCCGCTGAGTCCAGCCTAGGCCTACCCCCCTCCCTCCCCCCAGTCCACCACAGATACGGTCACATTTTTTCTTATGAGTGTTAAAGCAATACTCTCATGCACATATTTACACAACAGTTTTTGGTGGCTGTCATTGTTCCTCATCTCTGTGCTTGTGTAACATCTATTCTTTATTCATGGTTTTGTTATTTATTTCCTTGCTGAATGTTTACCCATTCAAGGGTGTTTTTGGTTGTTGTATTTGGGCGCCCTCATGTGGCTGGTGGTGGTAGTTGTAGCTACTGGAATTCGTCGGCTTGTCACTTTTGCCTGCCGATGATCTTTCCAAATGTTGAATTGTAAAAACTATTTAGTCAAATGTAAAGTGTAAATTATGTGACATGAGTAGTGTCGCCATATTTTCTTACTGTTTTGAGTTATCATTTTATAGTTTTATTATTTTAGTTTAGCTTTAGCTTGGCTAACGGCTAGCTGCTGTGCTGCACACACTAGCTTTATTTCATATGGGTAGACAAGCACTAATGTGAAATGGCATCCGTGTGTTGATTGTATATTCCAATGTATAGGGGCAGTAGATGCTTCACCACCCAAACACAATTATTTGTGTTTATGTGACTGGTATGTTTTAGTGAAATATTTTAGCTCTATTGCTAATGAGTACTGTTTCAACCCTTGCATAGAGTTTAGTTTCTTTATAAAAATATGAAAATTTGGGTCATGGCTGTTTGTTTGAGAAAACAAGTTGTTGAGATGAGTATTGTGTATATTGGAATTATTTTGTCCAACAAAACTATATGATCACATTTTGAAAGGCCCTTTTGCCTGCTGACGATGTTAGACTGGGGCAGTATCCAGTACCTGTAGATGCTTCACCACCCAAAGACAATTATTTGTGTGTTTATGTGCCAGATCTCAACAAAATAAATGCTGTGAACCCGAGAGAAGTTATTGCGTGGTCTCTTCAGTCTGCTGTGTGAGAGCCGAAAAGCAGGGGTTACATCTGCTGTAAAGGATCTTCCTATTGCCCTTCCAATGTAAATTCAGCTTCAACAGTCAGCATTAGACAAATCAGGTGTATATTCCAAGGTAACGGTTTTTAGAATAAAATTCCCTCTGGTGTTTTCATGGACAGAGATTACTTGCTGAGCTGCAGTGGAGGAATAATAATAATAATAAGAACACACTTTATTAATCCACATTGTTGTCACACACACAGCATGCAGTAAGTGGTGGCTGCCAAACACACACACGCATACAGGGAGGGGGGCTGTGGAAATTAGTCCTCTGCATTTAACCCATCCTGTTTTACGCTGCACCTCCAGGGGCAGCCAGGAGCAGTGGGCAGCCCTCTACAGTGCCCGGGGACCAACGGCTCCAGATCTTGGGTCCACGTCATGGTCAGGGACAGGATGGGAAATGGCGATCTTCTGGCTGCCTCCGACTATAACAGCAAATTGCTGAACAGGAAGGAAGGATTTCCACACTACGAAATACACCAAGATGAACAGCTTATTGACACGCTGTTTGAATCATAAACACTGTTTGAATCATAAACCCAGATTCCTGCTGTCAAAACATCAGAATCAGAGGCACCAGTCAAAATTGCAGATTCGGAGACTGCAACCCATGCTACGGACCTGGCTGGCACCCTCCCCTGGCTTGACTCAAACACAAATGGACTTGAGGTATCCCCGCTGGCACTCGCTACAGACCTGGCCGACACCCTCTCCCGGCCCCACTGGGGACTGACCCCACAGACATCCCCACTGGTGCTCACCACAGGTCTCGGCACAGCAAAGGTGCTAGGCTGAAAGTCTCCACTCCTGGTGAGCTGTGGTCGGATGTTGTCCGCTGGGTAAACAACAAAAACAAGAGGAAATCCCAGTATACTCCCCCAATGCTTAGTGAACCAGCTCTAATGACAGCACTACCATACAAGGGATGCAGCGTGCTAGTACTAGCCTCAGAGCTAATGCCAACACATGCATAATGTCCATTTGTCCTGCCTGCTACAACACCGCTATCGAGCTACCCTGCTGAGTTTACCTGAAGAATCATCGGAACCTCACACCTCACTGCTGGTGATGTATATATAATCATTGTCTGCTGGGCATCATTCATGCATCACACAGTCTACTATATGATACTTAGCACAACATATCACACACTTAATTACAGCTCCCTGTAGCTGTACAATATATAGCCATTAACCATTTCATTAAAATATATTTTTAAGAAGGCTGGTTCGGTCCACAGAGTCTCTAACGAACTCTAGAGTTGTCTCGGTGGTGCCATTTTGACACACACCATACCGGTTATACCGCCTGTCGCCACTAGATGTTCAAAGAGTTTTCAAAATCAGCAGCACTACGGAAACTTAAAATTCCTCTCCAAACTCACGTGTGTTAACGGCATTTGTAAACGGTAACACTTTTTAATCAGAGATTTTAGTTTAAAACAACTTTTGTTGACAGAATTTTAACCTTTAGAATGGGGACAAATAATTATAATGTCACTTTTGAGGTCTTCAGCAGTACACAAATACACAAACTGATAAAAGTCACCTGTGGGTACCTTACGTTCCATTGGGGACAAGAGTCATTAAATGTCATTATCTGCATGTTTTTTAATTTATTTTTTAGTACGGAGAACATGTTGTAACGTGAATATGAAGTTCAACCTTTGATTGTAACATCAACAGAGACTGCAGTGCAGATTCTGGCATAATGCCCTTCTTTAGGCTATCATTGCATTGTACTGGACACATTACTGTCACTAAGTAAGGACAAATAATTAATCCTATTAATCCTAATCTGTCATATTAGTGATCAGTATGTTTTTAGTATGCCCATTTATCATTCAGTAGCCTAAGTTGAACATGGAAGCTCTGAATATGTGCCTTTATTTTAACCACAATTCAAAACCTTATCCACAGTGCCAGAGAAAGAGTCCAGCTGGGATGGTTTGGCTGCAATATTACTTTATGAAGGGCTCAGTATTATTCAGCTGTAGGACCAGGTTTATTAGGTTAGGTTTATATTCACCGTCTGTAATGACGGAGAACCAGAGAGCGACTAGTCGCAGATACTAACTTTCTCCCATTAAAAAAACCTAACCCAAGCCAATTTTTCTACCTTGATTGAGAGGAGCACTGGGAGAAGTGGAACTGGAAGAAGTGGTCGGAAATGAAGATGTAGTCTCTGGTGCCTCATGGCCGTCTTCGCCTGTTGTCTCAATGGTCGACTCAACAGGCTCATCCTCATCACTTGACATGATCTTGTGAGGAATCAACTTTTTCTGAAGAGAAAATGTAAGAGAAGAGGAAAAAATAGGCACAGCCTCAGCAATTGTAGCCTTAAGACAAAAAAACAAGTCCATTCTGAATGGATTGCCCACATTATTGCAGTTGCACATTAAATCAAAATAATTTGGTATATGAATGTTATACATCACATGAACATACACAACATCTTCTATGGGGAAAAATATGTAAACAATACTTAATCTGACATTTGCATTCCTCCAATTTGAAACAGATTGATATGGTTCTTCATCTCTAGACTTCAATTACCAAATACAGCATAAAGAGTACCTTACTGTTAACAAGTACTGATGGTGCATTTCTCATGAGACAGACACACATACATCCATACCTTCAGGGTCAATCTCAATGTCATCAAGGGTTTGACCTTTATACTGTGAGAGAGTCCCCTTCTCCACTGCAAAAAGCACTTTGCTCATTTTGGCATGCTTAAGTGTTCCCTGGGGCAGGCGGTAATACTGCCTGTGCACGCAAATGTCGGCAAGTTGGTCTGCTTCATTTTCTTGAAGATTAAGTACCTGAGACATTGTTGCTATGTGCTTCCGGAGCCTTGTTGAGGTTAAGACCTCGGGATGTTTGGCACCACTCTCCCTTGAAAACTTTTGGATGCATTCTCCCCCTCTGTAAACTGATAATGCTCCTGGTCTAGCGAACATGTAGATGTTCTCTTTGGAGACTCCACACATCTCACGAGTGTCAGCTAGGAGCTCCATAGCTGAGACCATTGATGGTTTTAGGAGCACAGGGACTCCTCTTCCTCGTTTTCCCCTGATTTCTACTCTGGTGAAGAAATCACACATTTTCTCAAGTGGGGTAAGACATACGGCCATGTCCTCATTGAGTTCTGACTTTTTCCTTGCTTTGAAAGTGGCCAACTCCATTCTTGACACCTCTCCTTCTCTTCTTCTGTTGAAAATGATCAGCTGAGCAAGTGTCACTTTGGCAAGTGTTGCACAGTTGTTTGCAGAGGGACACACTAACAGGATTCTTTCATCAACGACTTTAACATTCTCGATGTGAGAGTCCTAACATTTGACGTCTTCAGTGAAAGGTATAATCTGGTGCATTCTACTTTGACTCTCAGAGTGGTTGTTGCGCCTCTGGTAATCAATCCCTTCCATCTGAATTTTTTAATGGTCTTGAATTCTTGAGCGAATTCTACAAGGCTCCAGTTTCTGTCAACTGTGGACAAATTATCACTCTCTACAAACTCAGAGATTATATCCAGACTGTTGCCAATTTTGAGGGCTAAGGAAGGTGGCAGAACGTGTTAATTTAAGTCACAATTAAAATGAAAATGCAATTTTCTAACAATTTGAAAATGAAGATGAAGCGGCAGCCAACCTGTTCCTGGAGGATGCAGCCGGGAGCAGAACTGGAAGAACTGTCCAGTCGGGGTTGGAGCTTGTATTCATCCTGGAAGCCTGGGATCTTTGGTGCTCTGCGGATGTCCTACCGGGACTGAGGTGAGCCTGCTAGGAGATTGCGCTGAAAAGCGGCCATCAAGACCAGGGGGAGAACAGCGCCATCACTGCGCCGTTATCCACGATGAGATCCTCTCTCACCAAGCGAAACTGTTGGCGTCCAGGCTAGTGGTCCGGTGGCAGTCTCAACACTGTGCTGTTCTGCTGTGCGGCTGTTGGCAGGCTGGCTACCAGCCACTACTCCCCTGGAAGCAGGGAAGCCGGCGTCTGGCCCACTCCTCTGCGGACCACCCGCTCCTGGACACTGACAGTTTAGCTTGGTGACAGAGGCTCGCATCGTGGATATACACTGATTATTTTATTTTATTTATTTATTTATACATTCATTAATTTATTTATAGTTAAGTCAGTTCAGAGGGGTGTTCCACAAAGCAAGCTTACTACCTTAGCCAGGCTTATTTCACACACGCAAGCTCAGCATAGTTCAAGCTAAGTTGCTGTGGCAATTTATGCTTCAGGTGCAGGCTAGATATCAGGCTTCTCGGCTAAACCACAGTTGAAGCTTAATCGGTACTCCCGTAACACTGATCCGACTGGAACACAATGTTTTTCAAACAAAGTTCCGCCATCCTAATGTTCAACACTATTACCATATACCCTACCAGACATAAAATGTAACGTTAATAGAAAATAAAAAATATAAAATGATGTGGGCTGTATTGAGGATACAGTCATGGAGCGTTGTTAGGCAACCCAATTTAACATGAGTGTCCAGCGAGACCTCAGGTGCCATATTGCTTTTAGAAAACAGTTACAACTTATAAAAAAACTATTTGATGACACAGTATTTTTAAATTTTTATTTATAAATTATTTTTATTTAGCAAATGCAATGAAATAAGAAAGTATCTTGTGATTATATGTCAAAATGTTTCCACGGTTGCTAGGAGATGCATTAACTGTTATTGTATGGGATTGACAGTCACTGTAGAACACGCTTTCAGCCAATGAAAATAAGGCCCAGCCAGGACAGCTCAGTTAGTAGTCAGTCTTAGGGTTGTGGGTTTCATCGCCACATAGTGTAAAGTAATGTTCAGTGACTGTAATGTAGTAAGATGAAATGTTATGTATAGCCTTTGCAACATAAATTATGGTGATAGATATTAACATATCTAATATTTAACAGCAGGCTATTTTCCTTTGTAGAACCTTTTTTTACAAAGGAGAATAGTTAAGGAGCTTTTTGAGAGTTCTAGTTCCAATTCAGTGTTCTATTCTGGAACTGTTCCATTTATAACCCTTTACGATGCCATCAATTAGAATGTTAGAATACATTAGAAAACATTTTAGAATGATCACACCAGGGTGACTGTACTCCTCAAAAAGGTTAAACTACTATATTCCCATTCCCATGAGTACCTGATTCTTGTTGGTAGGATCAAATACCCACGCAGCGCTTCCATCTCTTTAATCACATCAGTTAAAGGGTTCATATATCGCCGAAGAAGACCCATGTCTCATCCTATGTCCATCATGGCCTGTCTATTCATAGATGAGGTCGTGGTCGTGTATGCAGGGCTTTCCAAATAAAAAGAACTTTCAGGGACAGATCAGACCCGCTGGTTTACCCGGACCAACATGTGTTTGAGCGGTAGGTTCTCAGGTGAAAGCATTGATTAGATTTGCAGATTACTAATGCCACATATAGAGAACAGCACACACCACAGTTAAACTCTCACAGTCCCACAGATTGTGTGAATTGTGTCCGTTTTTTGCAAGTGGTACATTTAGTCTTGAGATTTCATGTATAATATTTTTAGCACAGCTTTTCAGTTCTTTAACATTGTTGGAACACTTGATATTTAATAAGGTCTATACAATTCGTTTGTTTTTAATTCAACATTTACTTACACATTCAATCTATCAGCAATTCGTTGCCAAGCTTTCTCTCTCCCTTTATTTATGGCAATCGTATTTCCCTTTTTCATTGTAATATGGCTGAATTCTCGGTAGACCTCCACTAAAAGTTGCTGCTCAGTGGCCGTGAACATTGCGGCTCTGTCTTTACTGTCCTTTTTCGCCATGATGAATCGATCAGATCCATGATCGACCTCTTGGGCTGCTTAAATAAACTGTGTACAACTGTGCACATGCAATTATCTGGATTCCTTCACTGAACGAGGAAGTGACGTCCTAACTGAAGACCCGCCTTGCTGAGAGGCCTGATGGATTGCATTTTTATTTTCATTGTGTCCCCAAAAGAGCGTGGTGACATGTAAATGTAAATGCAATAGACTGGGGGCAGTGTTTCGCTTGTTGCATTTGAATATTGTCCACTGTACAGCAGGTTAAGTCTTTGAAAATGAAATAACAAAAGCAGTTTTAATTTTCAAATTTAGAAAATTGCATTTTCATTGACTTAAATATTGCTTGCGTAAAGGGAAAATCAGGTTACATTGTTTATATTGCATTTTAATTTTCAAATTTGAATTAACATTTGGATATTGTCCACTGTACAGTGGGGTACGACTTGGAAAATTAAATGTCAAACAGCTTTTCCATTTTCATTTTAATATGGTCATAGAATGCCCATACGTGTATGTGAAAATGAATATGCAAATTGGTTTATTGCATTTTCAATTTTATTTTTATTCAAATAACACATACGTGGAAAATTATAATGCTATTGTGGAATTACATTTTCAAGTTTACATTAGCATTTTAATAAAGTCCCCTATGGGGTTCCATACTCTCACCCCTTCCCAATGCTGAAATCATCACCAGTTTCTTTCTTCACTGGGCAGATTTTCATGTGCCTCCGCAATGTTTTCTTGCCATAGAGTCCTTGACAATGAAAACAATGAATAAAATCAATGGCCCGCCTACACTCTCGTGGTCTGTAGCAGGCCTGCAGCTGTCCAGCTCCCTTCCTCACAACATTGGCATTATGGGCAAAGTTTCCACGGTTTCTAAGAATGTTCAACTTATTGCGTCTCTCTTTTGAATTCTTTGGATATTGAAATGCTATGGCAACCTCTGCTACATTCCCATGTACACTTTCCAGGTGTCGTGCAATTTTTGATGTGGGCTTGTGGCAAAAGAGACAGTAGTTCCTCTTGTTATACACTCGACGAGTTTCAGAATTTGAGGGAGGCAATACTCGGATTGAGTCACGAACTTGTTGCATTCTACTTTTCTTTCGAGTGTTTGAGTTGCTCTTTCGTGAACTAGGGGATGAGATCTTTCTCTTCCTTCGAGTGTCCGAGTTCCTCTTCTTAGGGCTGACTGCGGTGTTTCTTTTTACTGGGCTTTCTGAATCAATATCTTGTTTTGCATCAGGCTCAGAGGAACTTCTTGCTTCAGAGTCCAGGGAATAGTCAGGATCACTATAGTCTGTGTGATCGGATTCATCAAGGGATGTTTCCATATGTGGAGTGGCCTTGGAAAAAAAGAAAAAAGTAAAAGAGATTCTGTTTAGTAACATCCTTTATTTCTGAGGCTTTTTCTAAAGTAGCTATTAACATGCAGCAAGTGTGGAAGCTGCATTACATTGAGAGCCACGCTCAAAGTAAAGCAAAACCAACAGCAAATCTTGTACAGGCGGATGGAAAAAAGAGCACAAGAAAGAAATAGATTAAAACTTAAAATATTCATATAAACTTTATACAAATATTGTGCTGGTCATTTTTTTTTTGCATAGTTGTCTTAAATTTTGATACTTTATGCCAGGGGTATTCAACTAGTTTGGAATTGGGGCCAGACAATTAAAATGTTACCAGTTGAGGGGCCATAGATTTTCAATTTCTCATTTCTTTAAGTATAGCTGCTCATGTATGTTCACAAGCGCAATTTGGTCTTCTCATCTAGTTCAAGTATAATTCCAAAGTGGAGTGCAAAATACTGTATTATGCAATCTAGTAGGCCTATCTTTACCATGTGAACTGGCCCTTAAGTTGTATTCCTTAAGCACAAACCAGTTTCACTGCACAGTAAGCACACAGGCTTCGTACCAACTGGCACAAACAAGTACTTGTCAGTCTACTCACTGTTAAACTGTCTAATTTTTCTGTCGACTTAACTCTTTTTTTAATGTAGAAAGCAACATTTTGTTGATGACTGTGTTGCTAGCGAGCTAGCCCGCTCTGCGGTCTGCGGTAATAGGTATAACCACTCAGAAATCTTTTGTCTTGATTTAGAACCTGCAAACCTTAACACAGAAAATTAACACACATTTGGGAAAAGTTATGGACTGGGGGCCTCACTTTTTATTTGTGAGATATTTGCAACAGAAAAACCCAAACGGTCTGTCAGACCACCTTGGCTGTTAATAAGATATATTTAGAGTGGAAATTGAGATGTATTTTTTATATATGCAACCCGCTCTATCATGATAATCAGCTGGATGTCTTTCTCAATGATTTTCACTAAATCAATGCTTGGCTATCATAATCTGTGTGTTATATTGACCAATTGAGAGAAGAAATTCAGAGTACACAATTACACAATTTGTTTTTTGTGTACAGTAGGTACAGTGTTGAAGATGTCATCAGCATGATTGTGGGTGGCAATTCAAGTGACATGGAGCAGTTAGAGGAAGATGATGAGGAATGGACTCCTATTGCAATGCTTACTGAGGGAAGCTCAGATAGTAGTGATGAGGAAGACTTTCAAGGTCAAAGTGTCGACCAGACTAGCGCAGAAGTAGAGGGTCCAACAACAACAACAACAATACAGGACACAATGCAGGATGGCACTGATCATTTCCCAACATGGGAAACCTGACAGAGATGCAAGCACTGCACAGGAAATCAGTTCTCACATGCTGTGGGAAATGTAAAGTCCATCTTTGTCTGAACAAGGACAGAAACTGTTTTTTGCCTACCACAATGCAGAATAAAGAGGTTGTAAAAAGGTTCATGTGTAAGTTTTCTTTGTTGAAAAAAATACAATAAAATTTAAATTTCCCAAATGCAATGAAAAATGTATGTTTTTGTTTCTAAAAAAAACATGATCAATGATTTGCCATAAATGCCCGACTGATCATTAATACACAGGACAAGATGTGACTATCCCTTGTGCCATAATCCAAGGTAAACACATGTAGAAGCCCTATTCAGACTAAAAAAAACCAAACGAGTGATATAACCACCATCAGATGCAACACCATAGTAGACATCAGGCTACACCGTCATAGATCTATGGAGTCATTCCTCAGATGGCACCATTCGCCAGTTACCTACCCTAGCCAACAGCAGTATGCGGCACGTCATTGGGGTCATCAAGTAGGCACCTTCCTTCACCGATGTTTCGTTAAGTTAGGCCCACAACAACTCAAGAAGGCTTAACTGTGTATTCCAGCGTCCTGGAAACACACCCCTCTACGCCACCACCTCACAACTCCCTTTAACCCTCACCATCTAATGCCTGCCATCAACCTAGCATTACCCTAGCCTTGGTTAGCCTTGATCCTAGCCTTGACCTAGCCATACCAGTACAAGCCTGCCTAATTGATACATCAACACAACTAGACAACACAGCTAAACAGTGTGTGTGAGTGTGAAGGGAGGGGAGGATTCGAACCCAGTGTATGGGTAAGGGGTGGGGGTTGGCGTGGGATAACCCCGGTTGGATACTATTCCCAGGTTAGGGAATGGGGTGGTCGTCCCTGGTTCGGGTACGAGGAGTGTGTGAGTGTGTGTATGTGCCACCATGCCTATACTTGACTGATGGGCACTTCCCCAGCTAGCAGTACAGACACCCCCTCAATACCACAGTACGACACAGTACATTCCCATAAATACAGCCACACAGTGTTATGCTACACTACTTTATTCTACTCAGTATTATACTACGAAATACAGTGCTACACACAAGGCCGCACAACCCACAAGGACACAACCCAGCGGTGCTTACCATAGCAGGCTCCCCAGCTAGCATGCTTCTTCTTTATCCACAACCATTCACTTGCACGCTCAAGCTGCTTGCAACAAATTCCTAACTGCAAGTTTCAAGCTCCATCTGCCCAACTCGCTTAGGAGTGCAAAAACAAAAACTTACAAATCCAATGTGTTTAACTTCCTAACAGCTAAAGAATTTACTTCTAGCTGTTTTTCCTCAACTGCAGCTGCCAAACATTTCAACACCTGATTGTGAAGCCAAGTGTATCGCCCTTGGGAAAGACTAATTTTACACCCTGACAGTATATGCCTAAGCGTACATACGCTGGAACTCAACGGGCAGGCAGCATCCTCACCCAACCACTGACTAAGATTTTGTGGAGATGGTAGCACATCATAAGTAGCCCCTATAATAAATCTAATTCTGCTTGCCTCCATGCTCCACAGATCTTTCCACTTCAAACTTCTCTTCTCTACACTCTCCCAATTCACCCACTGTCCTCGGTTTGCCTGTGCCACTGCCTTAGTACATCTTACCACCTCCTCCTGATGATTTACTTCTTCAACTACCATTTTTCTTTTTTCTACTGCTGTAGCCTTACTCCACACAGGTTTTCCTGCACACAGCCCTAAACCCCCACGCCCATGCTGCACCTGGCCTACGATGTCCCTATGTCTAAGGGCTGCCTGTGCTTGCTGCACTCCCTCCACTCCCTCTTTTGGCTTCCACTTCCTTCCAGTTTTAACTGTGGGCGCTACACTTCTAACCACTGGATCCTTTGACTGGGTCAGAGTCATTTCCAGTCTAACCTTAGCACACTTGTACTCCTCTGTCAGACTAGATATCGGCAGCTCTAACATGCCCTTTGCATACAAGGCCACACTGCTCAGACAGCATGGGGCTCCAAGCCATTTTCTAATAAATGAGTTCATCATCCTTTCTAGTTTTTCTACCTTCGATATGGGAACCTCATACACTGTCAGTGGCCACATCAGCTGAGGTAACAATCCAAACTGTAAACACCACAATTTTAACTTTCCTGGGAGCCCTGACTTGTCTATACCTGAAATGCCTCGAATAATTTCCTGCCTCAGCTCCTGAAATTGACCCTTATCATTGAGGCTTGCGTCATACCATCTTCCTAAGCTTTTGACCGGTTTCTCTATCACTGTTGGCACCACTTCATCATCAATGAAAAACTTCTTGTCTACTACCTTCCCTTTAACAATGGAAATACTCCTAGACTTACTTGGCTTCACTTTCATCCTAGCCCACTGTAGATTACTATTTAGTTTATCTAGTAACCTCCTAGTACATGGAGCTGTTGACGTCATAGTCGTCATATCGTCCATGTAAGCC
>CABFOQ010049956.1:0-12542 GCA_900660455.1 Gephyroberyx darwinii | reverse complement strand
TGTAAAAATGAATATAGAATCACTGTCATATCAATGTTCTCATTGAAAGGAATTTTATTTGACGTTTTCATGATAAAATATTGGTTGACTTTATGACCAAAGGACTAGATAGAGTCTGCCTAGCCTATGTGGGATATCCGGTCACAGTCGTACTGTGTACTGTGTGAGTACGTGTGCGCGTGCGTGCGTGTGTGTGTGTGTCTCTGTGTGTGTGTCTGTGTGTGTACATCATATTGATTTATTCCTATTTAAAACACACAGGCCACTAACACAGACGGCCCCGTGAGAGACAAAGACTGCAAAAGATGAATGAGATTTATAAACCTTTTATTTTTACCTTGCGGCTTTACTACTAATACTATGAATACTACTAATATTACTGTACTCCTGCATACTACTAATACTGGCAATACTACCAACACTATATATTAATACTAATACTAATACTAATGTTATTGTAATACTACTAATACTAATGTGACAATGCTACTACTACTGTATTATAATACTAATAACACTATTAATGCTAATATTTAGCATCTACTGCTATTTAGCTATTTAGCTGAGGCTAATGCTAATGCTATAGTCTAACACTAACCTGCTGTATCAAGTACATTAGCCGAAGGGTCTCTCTCTGTCGCAGACACACACACACACACACACACACACACACACACACACACACACAAACGTTGTGAAGTTACCAACGTCATTTCCTCCTTTTTCTAATCCAATTTCCCAGAGAGATTGTGGGCGGTACAGTTTCGTCAAATTATCCAGCGTTAATCACAATAAGACCGAAAGTGAGGCGATTTTAACTTCACAATAAAAGCGAAACATATGTCACTTTTGGTATTGGAGGTTCGTTTCCATAGCCTCTAGGATCAACTGCAATATACAACACATTAGAAACATATATATATATATATATGTATGTATATGTGTATGTATGTGGTGTAAGAATTTACAGAATATACACAGAATATTCAAAATATAGGTCTTTTTTAAAAATTAAAATGTCTACAGAAGGCAGAAAACTATGAATATATGCTGTGAGAAGGTTATTTAGGGAAAAACAACTAGTGCTACTAATAACAATTGTATTTTCATTAACCAAAGTTTACTCTTCATATATATATATTCTTTATTTCCACTTTGGTAGTTTGTATTACTCAACGTCGCCGTCAATGCATGTTTTATTTTGAAAGCAGTAACCGGAAGTCGTGTTTCTTATTCTGGCTGACTTGAAAGTGGTAGGCAGTAGCAAGTGGCAAGTGCATGAGCAACGTCTGGTATAAGATGTTTTTTGTCATACGGTAAAATCTTTATCCGGTTTACCAACAATATATAAATATGTTTTTTAAAGAATTAATACCTGCTGCCTCCATTGCGTTTTTTTGTCTGTAGTTTTTCCAGGAACCGAGGAGTGACAACGAGTGTCAGAGGAACATTACCGAGTTTATTAAAGGCTGCGGGGCTTTCAGTGTGGAGGTGAGTCAATATGATATCAATAATATCCGTATTAACACACTTCCAGGTTATGAAGCCCTAGACCCTACAATAAAGATTGCTTAATTCCCCAACGTTATCTTCTAAATCACTTCTTATGAACTTCTACACGTGCTTTTCTGTTATCTTATTGTTTTGTTTACTACTCCGTCATTTCTTTTGAGTAGAGTATTAGCTAATCAATATTATCACTGTCCCGCAATAATATAAACTTTCACCTCCAGTCATTCATCGCCCTAAGGCAACAACCACCAATACAAACCAAATGGACCAGATGGATATACAGGTGGTTTTAAAAGGTGTTTCTTTTCATAACTGTAGCTATAAACGGATTATGGCTGCATGAATTCCCTCCAGGATGATTTGTGGTTCATAACTAGTTAAGGAAACCAGAAGCAGAGATAAGCATGGGTGTGTTTGATGTGTAGACACAACAGTAAATAATACCTGAGATTAGGGTTAAACCGATATATGGGGCCGATATTTTATTACAAATCAGATGTGGTCCAGTCAGTGTCGTCCACCTCTGATATGATGGATATGATGCAGTTTGATTGATCACATACTTATTGTAGAATTGATCAATGCTACACTGGTTTCCAGTGTGTTATGATCATGATGATGATTAGTATTGTCCTGGGTTTCAGTGGAGACTTTTAGTGTCCCATGATCTAAATGCTGTTTCAGAGGCTTTTCACCCCGATGATAACACCATGCGGGTTAGTGAGTAGACCTAGCATGCTACAGAATGACACCGCCCACACACTATTGATCTTGGCCGTGGAAAAAAGCCGTAGCACCATTAAAGAAAAGAGCAGGTTATGTAACGGAGGAGTCCCAGCGTAAGTGAAAGTTGACGGAGCAGCGACACCCTCCGTCACATTGATTCAATCCCACTTATTTATACTGGGAGCTGCCCAGCAGTCTTCTACTGTTGGCCACTGGGAGCTGGTAGCAGAAGATGGTGCAGTGAGTCTGGGTGGGTTTCCCCACCTCGTCCATTGTTACTCCTGAAGGCGTGGTAGAGGAGGGGGGCTGATGTAATTCAACATGTCAGGCAGCCAGTGGATTTTCCAATCAGGTTGATTAGGGCCAAGGCCTCCATTACCAGCAGACTGACTGACTGACGTTAGCCTACTAATTCATCCAGACAGACGCCGGGCAAGCAGAGGACCAGCCACACCGTCTGACAGGGGAGATTACCAGCGGAGGCAGCGAGTGCCAATATGGCCGTGGATAATGTTTGACTACCTCGGCTAATTGATGAAATAGTTCCAGTATTTGCCAGTAAACTAGAAAGCTGATGAATTTATTGTGAACTCTTCTAAGACCTTATCGTCGTTCTGTCTCAGGGAAATGGAGGAGTATGGGGAAAAAACGGTGTGGCTTTGTCATTAAATGAAAGAGACCCAATCTGTAAAAGAATTAGGATTTAGGAAATCTCCTAGTCTGTGTCCCACGATATCTGGCTGCTCTTCTGGCTTACCATTGGGACATTTACTTTGAAATAGTTTCAGTTTGTGGCGGCCTTAGTAAGGATTGGTCCAGTAAGAAAACGTCTGACTTCCTGGCTCCAGACGAAGCCCCTAACATTGTAGCTCAAATGATCTGTCCGCCCTTACACCCCGGGACTGCAGAAGTCAGTGTGTGGTATACACGAGATTAGACGCTTGGAGGTATTTTGACGATGCCTGTGTGTGTGTGTGTGTGTGTGTGTGTAATGGGGAGATTACAAGGGGGAGCTCAGACTTTGAGTAATCCTGGACCAGACTGCAGTGGGAGCAGGGATGTAGCGGAGGGGAAACCCACCTCAAATCAGTCTGCAGAATAGAGTTTACCACCTTTCAAGGTGACTTAAATCTTCATGATGTGATGTTTTAAAGGAAAAAAAACATGAATTAACACTCACACACGTTCCCAAACCCTCTGTGCTCCTACTGACTTGTTCTGTTTCCTCTTATCCTCTGTATTCGGTATTTGCTCCTCCAGCCATTTGAGGTCAATGACCTCCTTCAGGGACTGAACTTCTCCAAGGTTCTCAACTCCTTGGTTGCCCTCAACAAAGCTACTGAAGGTAAGACTGTATGTGTGTTTGTGTGTAATGTGTTTTTGTGTTAACACACACTTTGTTTTGCCTTTAAGTCTGGTCTGTATTGTTTATTGTTTTTACCTCTACCGAGAAGGTTTTAGTGGTGATCTGGGATTTGCAGCATCCCATCCGATTCCAGACCAGATTTAATTGAGTTTCATTATTATTTTTATTTATCTTGTGAAGCGCTTTCTAACTCTGTTGTTATTATGTGGACTTGAATTGCAATAGTAATTGAATCATTCTCTCCAGAAATCGGTGTTGGCGGGGACAGTGTGTGTGTGCAGCACTCCTCAACATTGCGGATCAAGTCGTTTGATTCCCTCAACACTCAGACCCGCTCCTCCAAACTGCTGCAGCCTCATTACCGCAGCCTGGTGAGTTAGCATCACAACGACAGGCAACAACAAAACACATAAGGAATGACCGTAAACAAACAACAGACTGGGGTTTGACTGATATATCGGGCCAATTTTGGCCTTTTATAGAAATTCAGATATGATGGAGGTTCCTCCCTGACCCTGATGTATGAATATGTTTGCATACATGTACGCATCCCCTTGTTTCCTCTTTTTGGTTTTGAAAATTTTGTCTTTTTTGTTTATTATTTTGTCTTGCATATGAGATACATACCAGACATATAAAACATGCATGGTCATTCATTCCCTATGGTGATTGTCTACAGCTGCTGTGGCCCATGTGATGTCTCTGTACTCTGTATATACTATAGGTGTGACGGTATGCATGTAGTCTTCTAGGACATATTGTTTTTTCATGACCAGCCAGTACAATAGGCACAGATTCACTTTGTGCTATCTTCCTCTGTCTTTCCCAGGACATGTCGGAGGGCAGTGGGTGTGGCCATGTGCTGGTCAAGGCCCGCTTTCCCTTCCAGCAGACTAATGAGGACGAGCTCTCCTTCTCCAAGGGTGACATCGTCAGCGTGAGTCGACAGGAGGATGGGGGTTGGTGGGAAGGCTCGTGCAACGGCAAGACAGGGTGGTTCCCTAGTAACTATGTACGGGAACTTAAAGGAAGCGGTGGGTGAAACTCTTATGTTGTTTAGATGTTGTGCACCAGTATTTTCACAGTCTTTATTTGTAATAGTGGTGGCTGGGGATAATTTGGTTTGAGTCCTCACCATATCCCTGTTTTGGTCCCAGTGTTGGTTGTGCTGTTGCAGATCTAAAGGTGTTTTTATTTGGATGCTTCATGAGTATGAAAGCATAATAAACATGGATTTATTTTACGTACTTAGTGTGTCTGTCCATGAGCATGCACTGAGGAAGGCAATTCTCTGTTGCTTTGAGTAATTCTATATCTTTCTCAGGAGATTTTTGCTGTGGAGTACCTCAGGGTTCCATCCTGGGTCCTTTCTCTTTCGATATGCTCCCATTTAGTAGACCTAATATTTCCTTTGACTGCTGTCTTGATGATACACCGCTGTTTTTACCTGTAAGACCTTTCACAAGTTGCCTCGACATGGTTAATGATTGGTTACCAGATGTTAAATGTCGGATGTCTCAAAAAATCTTGGCAACCCGGCAACTAATATCAAATCTGCTACCAGAAATTCAGGTGTCAGTTTTGATTGAATTTGGAACTGAATAGTGAGAATCCTGTCCAAAGAGTTGTTCAGTCATAACTAACTAAGTATTTCTGAAACTAGGTCATTTCTATCTGTTTCTGACCTAGAGAAAGTTGTTCATGCCTTCATTTAATCTTATATATACTCTTCTGTGACTCTCTGCATTCTTGCCAGCACTGCAAAGCTCGTTCCCGTCTGCAACTAATTCAGAACGTACCTACCTGACATCAGCTTCCACTAGGGCTGCACAATAAGGACTAATAGAATATTATACTGCAGTTGCAATTAGTTGCTTAGTTTGCATCTAACAAAATCAATAGGCAACAAAATGATCAGACATGCAAACTGAGAGCGAAGAGAGATGGATGGAGAATTGTCATGCAATTGGAGAAATGATAATAATAATATGAACACATTAGTGCAGCGTTTCTGAACTCCACACTGGACTCCCTGGGATCCTCAGCCTCGTAACGGCTGCCACCTAAGAGTCATATCCTCTCTATTGTTGTGATTACGGAGATAAGTTGTGTTGCTGGAAACTTTCCGAGCAGGGGAGGGAGGAAGGAAGGAAGGAAGGAAGCGCCACAAGCAGACAAACACAGGAAGTTCCAGAGGTGGTGTATGGAGGGAGCTTCCTGGCCCAGAGATTGGAGCAGAAAATAAGGCCCATTATACTGACACTGGAAATGCATGTTACCCGTCATCTTATTTACTGACATTAATCACAGTGATTGAGATTTTGCTCTCTCTCATAGCAGGCTTTGACCCCTCCTTGGTTTGTGCTAACTTTCAAAAGCTCAGCTCCAAAACCTTCTAGAGAAAATGGAGTGAATAGATCCTTTCGTCCTCTTTAGCGTCCACATTCGTCCTTAATTAGCTCTGTACTCCACTGCTTTGGCTTTTTGTGATTCCTTCAAGGATGGTCATGCTCGTATAGGTCCAAAAAGTACCGTAAGCCTTCCATCATGCTGCCTTTTCTTGTTCTTATTACTCTTTAGCCATTTAAATGGGCGTAAAGAACAATAGTTAAATGGAGGGCAGGATCAGACAACATGCCTTATTATCAGCTATGTAATGTTGACCATAACTAGGACAGTGAAATGACCTGACATGGTGGAATCATTGCATTCAAGTCTTCATTCATTGGTTCTCCTAGAGGGAGGAGATGGCAGGGAATTGATAAAAGGGAGACAAATTCTCTGGGTCTTTTTATTGAACGGGGGAGTGACGATGAGTCAACCTCTATAAGAGTTGGTGTTGTTTTACTGAGGCGCCAGTGCTGCTGTAAAAAAAACAACTTGTGGAGTAATCCATGTCATTTATCAGTTTCTCTTCCTACGCAGAGTTGAAAGCAAAAGCAAAATACTGGAAAAGTATTTTTTATCAAATGCATTTGATAGTTTCCAGGTCATGACAAATACGGAAAATAAGATTATAAAAATATCTGGAAAAGCAGAGAAACATATTTTTGTCCTGATATGCATGTAGTTGTAAACCCACTGTGCACTGTGACGTTTCTTTCCTTGGATTCTCTGTTGATGGAGTTTGAGTTTCTGTAGGTGGTGCTCTTTTCTTTGTCTGTTCAGCCACGGTGGCTATCGCTGCTCATGCTAACTACCCAGTTCTTCTTCTCTTTATTCAGAAGCGCATCACTTCCTGTGCGCCAGAGGGTATTTCCCAGCAAAGACTAACGACTAAAGACTAACTAGGCTAGGTAACTGGAGAATGGTGCCATCTGAGGAATGACTCTGTAGATCTGACGGTGTAGCCTGATGTCTGCTATGGTGTTGCATCTGATGGTGGTTATATCACTCGCTTGTTTGGTGTTTCGGCTTATCTGAACTGGCCTACATGTGTTTACCTTGGATTATGGCACAAGGGATAGTAACATCTTGTCCTGTGTATTAATGAAAGGAGTCACCGGGTGTTTAGAACAACAAATGTAAAATCTTCTGGGGTTGCAGCAACATAACAGTATCACAATATATGAACAAAATACAAAATACAAAAAACAAAGACCTAAAAACTAAATACTAAAAAACTACAGTACTATGAGTTGGATAGAGGTTTTGTTATAGCATATCAGTGATGGAGAGTAACAAAACTCGCCGGATGAAAACTTGCAGTCCCGCTGTTGTTCTTGAACCTCCTCTATTTTATACTCTCTCCCTCTCTCTCTGTTATAGACAAGCCAGGGTCCGACAAGCCCAAGTCAGGGACCCTGAAAAGTCCCCCAAAAGGTTTTGACACCACTATCATCAGTAAGACCTACTACAACGTGGTAAGCATCGCAATCTGAACAGAGTGTGTGTGTGTGTGTGTGTGTGTGTGTGTGTGTGTGTGTGTGTGTGTGTTGTGGATAGAGTTTGACCATTCTACAACAATCAATGATTTTTCATCCACACTTCCAGTTAATGACCCGCCAGCACTAGATGCACTACTTCCTGTGTGTGAGCGAGTATGTGATCATTTGTGGGACTAGTGTGTGTTAATGATCCTTGCAGAGTGTATGTGACTCTGTGTGTGTGTGTGTGTGTGTGTGTGCACGGGCAGACACATGCAGCAGATGTAATGTAGGTTATTTCTTCCGTTCCACTGGTTTCTGGGGCAGCTTTGCTCCGGGGTTGGCTGGTGTGTGTGTGAGTGTGTGTATGTCTGTGTCTCTTAATAATGCAACAAGCTGCCACAGTCCCCCGTGGCATTGCATTCACTCAGTGGTTGGTATACCTGACACACACACACACACACACACACATGCACACACAGCTTGCCTGAAGTCCAGACTGTTCCTAGCCAGTACTGTCAAAGAAAAAAAGAAGATCCAAATATAAAAAGTTTACTTCTTTTCTCTAATGGACTCTCTCAGAAAGCCTAAGAAGAGAGGAAAAGTCAAAGAAGATGCAGGCTGTGTGTGTGTGTGTGTGTGTGTGTGTGTGTGTGTGTGTGTGTAGAGGGCTTTCAGGTGATGTAACACACCCTCTGGCGGCCATATTGGAGGTCCTCAGCTCTCAGACAACAGCTGATTGAACCTGGTTGTTACAGATTTAGCTGTTTTTGTGCACAGAAATCAGTTCTCCAGCCTCCATGATGGCGCCAGACGTGGTTGATAGGAGATTTATGGTGCAAATAATAGCAATGAGTAATAGCAAAGTGTGTGTGTGTGTGTGTGTGTGTACGTTGGTCTTGCAGGTCCTGCAGAACATCTTGGAAACAGAGAGTGAATATTCAAGGGAACTCCAGAGTCTGCTGGCCTCGTACCTGCGCTCCCTTCACCCCACTGACAAGTATATAGAAATATATTTATATGTAATCACATTTTATTGTTTTTCTCATATCAGGTATTTGTTATATATTGTTATAATTTGTTATTATATTTATATTGTTATATATATTATTTTAGCATTATTATTAGTAGTAGTATCCTGGGTTTTAATGGAGAGTTTTAGTGTCCCATGATGGTCTAAATGCTGTTTCAGAGGCTTTTTTCCACTGTGATAAGAATAAAACTCGGGGAAACACTGGAGCCTTGAAAATGTTTGGACGAAAATTGAATCCACAATGACCTGTATCGGCATCGACCTTCAAAAACCCATCGATGGAACATATATGAGATCATGCAACCACTTTGTGTGCATGAAAGATACCTTGGTAGAAGGAAAAAGAGAGGAGAGAGTGAAGCGTTGAGGCCACTGGTTTTAAATTACTAATGATTTCTCTCTGCAGACTAAGCAGCGTTGACATCAGTCATATTCAGGGAAATCTGGAGGAGATCTCGACCTTCCAGCAGATGTTGGTTCAGTCCTTGGAGGAGCGTACCAAGTCAGTAGACCCCTCTTTTCTTTTTTTGTCTCGTACAGATACACTAGTATGTACCGTTATATCAGATACCGCAGGAATACCGGGCTAAAATAGGATATCCTATTCAGTAGTACTAATCTACTACAGTACTAATCTGATACAGAGTCTGAAAAACACAACTGGACTTTATGTCCCTTGACAATTCATTTCCTGGTGTCCTCTTTCTTACGCTGCCCATTTATAGCTTCAGAACTGTGATTGGCTACGTTTGATCAGAGATTCTTTTTGTTCCTGTTAAAAATGGTCTAAAAATCAATCCCAGGTAGCAGTAAAAGGTCTGAAAAAGTCTTAAAATGTGGCTTTTACAACAATAGATCCTCCAGCTCCACCTCAACGTGGCATTGGAGACATCTAGTGGTAGAATGTGGTAATGCAGTCCTGTTTAACCCAGCGAGACGCAGTAGATGTCCCTTTTAGAGAGGTCAGGCACAGGTCATCATTTTGTCTAAACCCTGTGGCAAAGTCCCTGCATCTAATATGATTGGAGATGGAAACTTCAACTCAATGCATGAAGTGGAGCAAGAACTGACTTATTATTTGGTCAGTGTGATCAATTATCAGATGGAGGTCATCAGATTCTTAGATAGGAATAAATACATTTCTGATCAATTTCTTATGTTTGATCTTTTCTCTCTATTACATCAAGATGGATTTGGACTCACGTAGACTAAGAGTGCCACACCTCGCTTTACCCAGTTGACGCCCCATGGTTATACGCCATTCAAAGCTTTATCTTTATGAGTAATTTTAAATAAATGTGTGTGTGTGTGTGTGTGTGTGTGTGTGTGTGTGTAGGCTCCCAGAGAGCCAGCAGAGAATCGGGGGGTTCTTCCTGAGTCTGATGACCCAGATGAAGACCCTCTATGTGGCCTACTGCTGCAACCACCCCTCAGCTGTCAATGTACTCACTCAACACAGGTACGGTGTGTGTGTGTGTGTGTGTGTGTTTCTCTGTGAGTGCATGCATTTGTGTGTGTCCATGTACTTGTGCATCATTAAATATTGTGTGTGTGTCGTAGTGAGGAGCTGGGGGAGTACATGGAGTCTAAGGGAGCGTCCAGTCCTGGCATCCTGACTCTGACCACTGGTCTCAGTAAAGCATTCACCAGACTGGACCGGTACCCAACCCTGCTGAAGGAACTGGACAGACACATGGAGGTCAGCCCCTTACCCCTGTCTGTCTGTCTGTCTGTCTGAGTTTTTTGGAGATTGTCACGTTGGACAATTTAGCCGTTAAGTGATGAGAACATAGACGTCGAAGTCATCCATGTGTCCCCGGTAGATGATTGGTTCTGGTGCTCCATGCTAACACTTTAGCATACACTTTGTTAGTTAGCGACTAGCCTTTTTTCCAAAGTAAGAAGACTTCTAGTAATAAAAGGTTGTTAGTGTCCTGTCCACCTGGGGCAAGATGGCCGACGGGCTGTGGCCTGCTGGGGAATGTAGTTCTTCCCCCACAGTTTCTGGGTGCCACAGTGTCTGTACCCATTCTGCCGTCAGTGGATAAACGTATGATTGACTACATCTTGTATGAGATGTACAAGAGATGTATTTCTTATCATATTTCATCACGTTTTTGTCAGTTTTAGTAAAACAGACTTAACAATTGAACTGAACAATGTTATCAGGGAACAATGTTATTTTTCCTCTGAATAAAGACTTGTCTGGTGATGAAAGGCTGTTTTTACTGTGTTATATTCTCTGTTGTCTAAGGACCACCACCCTGACAGAGCAGACCTCCATGCCTGCATGGCGGCCTTCAAAAACCTCTCGGTAAGACACACACACACACACACATCCCACCAGCGTCAACCCTAAAAAAAGGGTTTACTTAGCTTATAATTAAACTCTACAAATGTGACAAGTCCTCAACTCCAGTTTGGCCAGCAGCTCATTATATTTGCTGGCCTTCTTCTAAAACCATACAAACAAATTTGCTGATGTTTCACGAGGATCAGGCGATGCTGGCATGACCGTGTGAGGGAAAGACATCATCAGCTGTGGACGGAAGTGTTTGCCCCTCTACCATGTGTACATTGGTTTGGGAGGCAAGATAAAACAGCAACTCTGAATCATTCGATGTCCATCTAAAGAGTGAGATGGTAGCTTTGTTCTTTCTGCCAACTCCCCCTCTGGGCTGGAGCTTGATAGCACGCTGACATTATTAATCTTTTTCCTTTGTTGATACAGCTCCTCTGTAATTACTGTCAGACTGTTGCTGTTTGTTGGGCATGGCTGCTTAGTGTTTTGTGAATGGGTGTGTTATTTTGTTTTTGTGCACTGACTGTGAAAAAAGCAACGCCACATAAAAATTGCCCTTTTGGGGATGAAGCAGACACCAAAGGAAGTCTACAGGCCTGAATGTTTGTTTCACTGTCAAGGGCATTTCTTGAGCTCTTATTTGGCGTTTTAATTTTTTTTAACAACAACAATCAAACAACAAACAAACTATCTGTCTGTCTTCAGTCTCAGTGCCAAGAGGTGAGGAAGAGGAAGGAGTTGGAGTTGCAGATTCTAACGGAGCCAATCAGAAACTGGGAGGGAGACGACATCAAAACCCTGGGCCCGGTTGTCCACATGGCTCAGACCGCCGTCCAGACACAGAGCTGCCAGGTACCGACCACTAGACCCGCCTTTCCACCTGGCATGCACCCTGGGTTGATACATACAATGATGCACGGTGTTAAAACAGCTTGTCAACATCAAATCAAATCAGGATTTCCTATATTAGAGGTATTTTCTTTGCGTTTCAGGAGAAGAGCGAACGCTACCTCCTCCTCTTCCCTCACACTCTGCTAATGCTCTCCGCCAGCCCGAGGATGAGTGGCTTCATCTACCAGGTGCAGCAAAGCGACAATGTGCAACGGGGTCATGTGCATTGTTGCCTATTACACACACACACATGCAGACGTGTACACACACACTTGTTTTCTGTATCTTCTCTGGTCCGGTGACTAACCCCTGTGTGTGTCCCTCTGTAGGGGAGGCTGCCGCTGTCGGGGATGCTCATCTCCAGGATAGAAGATGGAGACAACCTCAGGAATGCTTTTGAGATATCTGGTCAGAGCTCTGCCTTAGTCGTCAGACATTTTCTCATTTTAGCTACGCTCATTTCTAGAGTCCTGTTGCTGAATTTGAGCATCTTGACTTTAGTTACATGGTGGTTTCAGGAAGGATTTTTAAGATTTTGCTGTCCGTTTTAAGGCAGGACGGTCCTTTAGCCCCACATGGGTTGGATCACAGGCAAGTTCCTATTGGCTGTTTCATAGTCTAGTCTAAAAACAAGAGGTGATTGGTTCTTTATTTTGGGTCAACCTGCCTGAGGATGTTACGCTGCTTTCTTTTAAATCACTCCTATTTTATTATTAGTAGTATTTATTATAGACTGTATTTTTGTAATGTAATTTTGTTTTACATTTCCTACTTTGCTTTCATTGCTTTTTCTGTCAAATTTATGCGTTTTGTGTGTGTGTGTGTGTGTGTGTGTGTAGGTGGCCA
>CABFOQ010049953.1:0-12577 GCA_900660455.1 Gephyroberyx darwinii | reverse complement strand
ACCCCCCCAACTGAAAATCGAACCCCCTGGATATCCGTGGACATAGCGAATGCAGATGCTTCCATACAGGTGTACTGCATGATACAATTAAGCAATTAACATCCTATCATGCTCTGTGGCAAGTATAAAAATGGTGAGACGACCCAGTTGACCTCGATTTTGGATCAAGATGGCAAGAGGAAAACATCTAAATGACTTTGAAAGAGGATTCATTATTGGGGCACGGATGGCAGGAGCTTCAGTCACAAAGACACTCAACTGGCTAGTGTTTCAACAGGAGCGGTGACTAAGGTGACATCTGCATTTAGATCTATGGGAAAGACATCAGTAAATAGGGTCGGAAATCGGAAGACTGTCAGCAAAAATAGTCCGTCGACAACTACATAGAGTGGGATATTATAGTAGCATAAACCCCTCATTACAAAGACAAATGAGAATGAGAAAAATGAGAGTTCAGTGGTGCAAAAACTATCGGCACTGAGATGTGGGAAAAAAGTGATATGGTCAGATGAGTCATCCTTCACCATATTCTCCACAAGTGGGCGAGTGCATGTGTGGTGGCATACACCAAGAGAACGGTACACGCCTGAATGCTTGACCCCTACAGTGAGGGGGTCTGTTGGCTCTGTTATGCTGTGGGGGGCATTTTTTCTGAGTGATCACCTTCATCCTATGATGAAACATTTCTATCCTGATGGGAGTAGTCTCTTTCAGGATGACAATGCCCCCATCCACAGGTTACGAGGGGTCACTGAATGGTTTGATAAGTATGACAGTGATGTGAATCATATGCTATGGCCTTTGCAGTCCCCAGATTGCAATCCATTTGAACACCTAAGGGAGATCTTGGACTGACATGTTAGACAGCACTCTCCACCACCATCATCAAAGCACCAAATGAAGGAATATCTTTTGGAAGAATGGGGTTCCCTCCAGTAGAGTTCCAGAGACTTGGAGAATCTATCCCAAGGCGCATTGAAGCTGTTCTGGTGGCTCGTGGTGGCTCAACACCTTACTAACCCTTACTATGTTGTTTTTTCCTTTAATGTGTCACCCGTCTGTATATATGAGTATGAATCCATGCTTGTATGCATACAAGTGTGTGTGCACATTTATATGTATACACGTGTGTGTCACTGCCCACTCAGCTGCTGTTGCCAGGAGGAAAAAAAGATCCCTGTCCCATCGTCCCTCTACATCTCTGTGGCTTCCAGTTAGGTGGCAATTAATCATCGCCAGCAGTCCAACAGACAGATCTGAAATTTACATAATATAATAGCCAGGCTATTGTCTCCAAGAAGCAGAGAGAGGGACTATTGCCATCCCAAGGTAGTCCTAGGCCTCCCGACTGGACTGAGTGTGTTTGTGTGTGTGAGAAAGAGAGGGAGAACTCCAGGTTCCCACTCGGAGAGGAGAATCTGCCCTCCAGGTCTCAAGAGCTTTGGCATCTTTGTCTCTGTAACTATAGCAACATAGTGTGGCCTTTTGATTTTTGTAGCTCACTAAATTCCGAAAACATCCTCTTTTCTCTTGCAACAACAGTGACCTTTCTTATTTGTCTGCTGGGATTTATGTGTGCATGCATTTGTGCGTGTATGTGTGTGTGTGTGTGTCCATGCCGGGCTAACCCTGTTCGTATTTATTTGGTTTTGTAGTTGCTTGCAGCATCTCTGAATATCATTGGCTGTACTTGCATGCATACCAATCAGAGCTGGAAGTTATTGTTTTTTTTAGCTCAGTAGTCCTGCAGCTCTAGTTAGCTGCCATCTCCACAGCTTCTCCTTGAACCTCGACTCAGTTTCTCGCAAGTGAAGACATTTTTGCTTTAGCCTCAGGCAGGCTGAAAAATACTAGAGGTCTTCGGTTACATTTTAGCCACGTAACTGACACTATTATCCAGAGAGACCTACAAATGCAGCACAGGAGCAGGTAAGGAACTTATAATGGGACAATGATTAATGGTTGTTCATATTTGTTTTGTTCCTTTATATTTTGCATCAATTTGGAACTTTGTTAAGGAAAGTGCAAATATTATTATTATTATCATTATTATGGAACATGGAAATAGTCTGATTGAAGTTCGAAGCATCATATAAACACATGTTAATTTATTTACCATCTTAATCAGTATTCACATTGAGTCCTGCAGTATTTGTCACGTTGCTAGTATTTGAGTTTTTTTAAACATGCATACACCATAAATCAATAAGCCTAGCAGTCAGAGTTTTCAAAAGTTGCACAAAAAAGTGTCGAGTTGTTAATGTCTCACCTCCTATCTTCAATTACAGCTTTCACGCTTCTTGAGTCTTAGCTCTGGAACACTCAAGGGAAAGTTGCATGGGAGAAACATGAAATCCCACGACTGCAAATACGACTGCAAATTGTGACAGGAAGGGAATGACTAATGCTTCTTATAGCTTATGTAGGAGGGAGAGACTGACTGGTGCAGTCAATAATAACGGAACATGGAAGCAGGTATTGTATTGTAATATTAATGCAAACAATGTGATCAAATTATTATAATCAAATGTGCATGTTAACACAGTTATCTAATGTTACTGAAAGGATGATCTGATGGTTATAATAGAAAATGCATCAAATTATGAGACAAGGAGAATATTGATGTATGAAAAAAAATGTATGTTACTTATTCAACCTAGCTTGCAAGTTGTGATAAACAATTTTAATTGTAAAAATAAATTTGAAATTATTTTTTTCCATACAAGTCTTATTAAGTCTGATTTGTGAATTCTTCCATGATTCCTCCATGAGCCACAAAAATACAACAGGTGGTTGAACAATCTAGCTGTATGAGATACTTTAAAGTCCACGCTGCACACCCCTCAAATATGTTGTTAATTTAGGCTACCGACACTATAACAAGGGTATGGTGGCTAGAGACTGTCCTGTAACTGAGGTGTGTTACGTCCTGTCTAGGAGCGTGTCAAAAAGGCATAATATAAAGTGGACCCTCCATTTCCAGCTCCCAAAACCAACCTCAAAACCCTGAGATAGATGGCAAAAGGCGATATTTAATAATGAAGCACAGGCTTCAGGGTGGACCAAGGCCAAAATAACAACCAAACAAAGCTGCTGGAGTTAAATCCTTCTAACTAAACTATCCCAAGACAAAGAATGGAATAACTAAAATACAGAGGGCTACTTCTACCTCCTTCACTATATGAAACCCAGGAGAGGAAAATGGCAGCCACCCCTACAGCTTCCAAACTGAAATATGCCACACTTAAGAATCACATGAATACACAGCAGTTGTGCAATATAGCGAGCTAGTCGGGTTGAGAGATGGGAATGGAGATGCTATCGGTCGGCAGGCGGGTTGACTCTGTATTTATGGGCAGGCCTGTTACGAGGGAACCAATCAGCGACAGGCACTCCTTCTCCAGTTATCCAACCAGGAACGGCCACATTAGATTACACATTACAAAACAACCATGCTTTACTGGCAACAACACAATTAAAAAAAATACATACCTTTCTAAATACGACCAGGATCGTAACAAACGTTCAGTCCCTACTACAGCCATGTGTGCTGTCTTGTTCTGGAGCACAATCCCTGTCTGGATTCACTGCAACTCACTCTGGATGAGAGCATCAGCTAAATGCCTAAAATGTAAAATAGAAATGTGAAGAATTCGGCGGGAAACAGAATACAACAGACTGTGAACAGAATACAATTTCAAAACTTCATGTCACCAGTCAAGCTCCTCTGATAGGAGAGATGACAGATCACTGGTGCACTAACTTTGAACTCCTCTGTAGTGGAGTGGTTTTCAACCATGCCAAAATAGTTTCATCATGAATAATGAAAGCAAGCAAAATGCTAATTCTAGTTGAGTGCCAGGCAGCCATTTCCATAACATGTAGCTCTCTCTTGCATGCATATTTCAATTTGAGATCTTTGCTTATGAGTTTAGATTGGCTGAAAAAATGCTGGGCCTAATTTGTTAAATCATTTGTTATTTTAATCCAGGTTACCTGACTTTCACATAAATATCTTAAGATACTTATTCCACCTCGTGAGCCATTTCCATCCAATGCAGCTCACTCATACTGTGCCTCTCAGGTTGAGATCTTACTGTATTTGCCAATGAAATTAAATAGAGGGAAATGTGTTTGCCTACTTATCCCTTCATATTTTTGTCTCAGACAGTAGAGGATGTGTAACTTAGTTATTTGCTTTGAAGAATACACAGGGCATCCTAGAAGGGCTTGACTCAGTTAACCTGAGGAAGCAAAGACATTTGAACTACTAAAGTCTTTTAAATCACCAAAGTCATTTAAATTGCAAATACCAAGATACTGAAAAAGTCTTAGGTGGTATCATCTGAGCAGGTGGGTTTGATGTATGGCTGGTGAAATGTCTTTATTTATTTTATTTTAGGAGAGTTTGATTGAAAAATGCCTTTTTGTGCAAACAACAAACAAACACTGAAAACTCTTCATGAACTCTTCACTCTTCAAGTGTGTAAGAGTGTTATACTTTATTTAAACAAAGACTTAATTTTGAATAATCAGTAAGAGAGTAACCCTTTGTAAGAGTAGGTATCACAATCAATCTGATTTTGGAACATTTGTTTAACCAAGCAGGTTACTTAAGAACAAATTATTAATATCCATTGACCAGAAAAATATGTCAATGCCCAACTCTTGTAGAGTACTTCTAGATTCGCACAACAAAGAAGGATAGGATAAATTTACAACTGAAGAGAAACATGCTTACATAACTGTGCTTGGTAGCATAAATATCTCCTGTCTTTTCATCCCTGTCGCGTATTTTTACTTTTTTTGGTTTAGTTTAGACGTAATGCGCTTACTTTTATACACTATGTATACTCTGCTTGCCCAAACTCGGCATCTATTGTACGCCTGACTGTCCTGGTAGGGGGATCCCTCTCTGAGTAGCCCCTCCCAAGGTTTCTTCCATTTTTTCCTAAAAGGTTTTGTGGGAGTTTTTCCTTGTCCTCTGTGAGGGTCCAAGGCTGGGGGATGTCGTGTACTAACCATTTATTGTTTTCACACTTGAAGCCCTTTGAGACTGATTAAGGGCTATACAAATAAAATATGATTTGATTTGATTTACTTTCAGTGTAATTTACTTCTATTATATCTATTTTCTATTCAATTTACCTTTGATTTTTGTAGTAGGTGCTTTCATTTCTGACATTGTATTTATTTATTTTTTTTGGTTTAGTTCAGACCCAAACGTGCTTCCAGAGTTAACAAATCAGTTCTTTAGCATGACAATTTGTGTCACCATGCTGAGCTGTGTTTTTTGATTTGCAACTGTCTTCCGCATAGCTCAAATATTCATGCAAAACTAGAATTGTCCAGCTAGGCCATGAACCCAAACATGTAAATATACACATGTACTGAATACATTGGAATTACATGTGACTTACAGTTGAAAGAGAAAAAAAAGAGAGAAAGAGAGAGGGAGAGAGAGAGATAGGAGAAGGAGGTATTAACCATATAGACACCACATCACTCCATGCTGGGTGTATCAGTATATATTTATGAACAATGTATTGCTCTGGAATGTCTCACAGCGCTACCAAAGGTAAGTATAGGTGTGTGTGTATGTGTACATATGTGTGTTTTGTATTTGTTTTGGGGTGTACGTGCATCATGTCTGTGTGTACACATGCCCATTTGTGCTTGTGCAAGCTATTCATATATTCCTATATGAGATGCAACTGGTCACAAACAGCAGTGATTTTGCAGCCATACTCCTCTCTCACCAACATACAGCAAATTGGAGTTTTAGTTATACAAACATTTTAGAGCTGCTCTGTAGGCAGACATAATCTCATTGGTTGAGTTAAACATCAATGGGTGCAGTTAGCTTATTGGTAAATCTGAATGGCAAAGAGAGAAACAGGTTAATGAATTAACTTTTTTGTCACACATGCATGCAGTGAAATTATTTTTCTGCACATCCCTGACTAGACAGACACACAACATATTACCCCAGGTGATATGTTTCAGGTCAGAGGGTGCAGCCATTGAACTGCACACCTGGAGCATTTTTTGGGGGGTTAAGTGCCTTGCTCAAGCACACTTCGGCAGTGTTGGTGGGCACTGTAGCTGTGACACCAGTCATTTTTTCAATGACCAGCTCATGGCTGGAATACACCCTCCTGGTGGTGCCAGGGATCGAAACAATGACCCTCCTGTGATGGGTCGGCCTCTCTAACCGGTAGGCCAACCTGCCACCCAAATCAATGGTTGGCAGCGGTGGGAAGAGACTGGAGCCTAAATCCAGCGCCTTAGACAGCCCGGCCATGCTACCTCAACTGTGGTAAAATATAAATAAAAATATAAATGACAATGATTTTTTTTTATTCATTCATCACCATGGCATACATGGACTTGGAAGGTCAGCAGGCTAGCTAACTAGCTTACCTAGATAGCTGGAGGGCAGCACGCCCAGATTGAACTATTTTCAGGGTCTGACACACCACTGATGACAAAAAGTGATTGTTCAATGTTTTATTCATATTCATTCATAAGGTGTATGTATGTATTAGTATGTATTAGTAATACCTGTTTTTCAAGGTCAAATGAGGAAGGCTAAACCTCACCTCTACATACTTAACATGGAGCATTCACTATTTTATCATGCGGGAACACAGTCTACTACCTACAACCCATTGTGTCAAAGATAGGCTGCCTGAAGGTGCATGCATGCACCTACTCACACACACACACACACACACACACATAAGCTGACTTATTATTCAGACGTTTTTGTGCCTGTTTATTTACTTTATTTATAGTTGTTTCTATTATTTCTATCTTTGTATTCAGTTTTCTTTTCATTTTTACTTTGTACTGCTATAGCAGGGTGTGCTTTCATTCCTGGCATTGCATTTTTGTTTTACACTTAATTGTGTAAAGCTCAATGGTTTTATTGATCAATGGTTTTATTTCACAGTGAGTGCCTTGTGACCTGCTCAATGTTTTATTTATTTTTCCTATTCAATTTTTGTGCAATTTCTTACCCATGTGTCAATAAAAAAACTCTAAATCAAACTTGCGTTTATGTGTGTGTGTGTGAGAGAGAGAGAGCTGGAGAGAGAGTGTGCATGTGTGTTAATTTACTTATGTTTGGTTGCCCGTAATTTTCAGCCACGTCATTTGTCAAGCATTGGATTTCGGATCCAGGCTCTAAACAAGTTGTGACATCTCACAGTGCAATTTAAAACCTGAAAAGACAAGTCCTCACACACAGCAGACCTACTAAAGAATGTACTGAAGATGACTGATATAAAGATTTTTTTGCATTGTATTTTACCCAGGAAAGGTTTGCCCCAGCAACATCCTGTTTTGCACTCATTTAGTTACACACCTTGTTTTTTAGTTACACAGTATAGGAGCTGTGTGTTACATCTGGATCCAGAATCTACTATTTTAGTATTTTAGTATTTTAGTATTTAGTTCTTTTATCTTATATTTACTCTGCTTAACAGGCAGTTTCACATGCATTTTCATTTTCTCTTCCTGTGGATTTTCTTAAACTTGTTCCACCTGCCACCCATGGTCAGGGGTGGTGGTCAAGGGCAAGGCGAGGGCAGTTAACCACCAACCTGCCCAACGTCCCCTCTAACTCCACCACCAACTGCTTCCTGGCCTTCTCTGGTTAATTATGGACCCCATTGGCAACCCTCTTTACGCCACCCTGGGGCAGCTGCTCTGGGGAGACAGGCAGATTGAGGCCATATATGAGCCACAATAATCCAGTTGAGGTGTTTATGCCTCAATGAAAAATAATTGGCATGGCTTGAAATCAAAAAGTCTAGTTAATTGTTGTCTTAACTTTGGAGACTCTGTCTCTGTTATCATGAAGAATTTTCTCTAGACACGTATTCCTGCTCCACTGAGGGTATTTTAGTAGGGTTGTCTTACCGAGCCTCATTACGCTGTGAGCCTGTTTGAGATGGGGACACGGGTATTGTGTAAGGTTTATTTTAGGAGCCTGTCTCTCCACTGACAAAAGATTCCACTGACTGCTCCATGATTGTACATTTTTTTTGCTCAGCTCATCATGTCTGTCTTTGCTTTTACATTAACCAATACTTTTCACTCTTTCAGCCAATTCAAAAAACACATGCAATATGGATTCAAACCAGGATCCAATTAACTCATCTCGCAGTATAATCCAAAACCTATAAAAAGACACAATTAATAATTTTCAGTCATTATGTCAAAATGGATCAACCTTAAACAAAATGATCATTGTGGATTGAGCCATGATCGTCCCTTAAGGATTGCTGTCTCCCTTATTTGGAGGATTTGTTTCATCATGTGGATCTCTCTCTCTCTCTCTCTCTCTCTCTCTCTCTCTCTCTCTCTCTCTGAGGACTACCACTCCAGCTCCACTGAAAGAGCTTCAGTACCCTCATTACACTGTCTGGCTCTTTGAAGCAAATGGGGTTAGGAGCATTGTGTAAGACCTATTTTAGGAGAGAGGCTCTCAATTCACGTCAATTGTTAAAAATATCCATTCCTTTGCCTACTGATTATGAATTTGGAGCTAGTGAGGAAAAGCACTGTGTGCATGGGTATGCACCTTCCCTTAAAGGCATTTTTACCATCTGCTTTCCAGTGTAGCAAGTAATTGGCAAACTATACACAGCTTGGTGACATTGTTGGTGACTCACTTGTTTGATGGACCAGTAGCTAGATTGTTAGAATCAGCGAGAGATTTGCTTTTACGTGACTAACAATCAATAAAAAAGAAACACTGCTCACAGCCCACTCTCACAAAATTTCTGCAAACAACCCTAACCTTTTGAAGAGGATTGAAGACAAACTGCAAGCCGTTGCTAAAGACCAAACACATTAATTTGTACCTTGAGATAGTGGTCGAACGACACATGATTGCAGTGTACTGTTGGGAGTGGCTGCCCACCCATTTGAGGGATTTTTTTCATGATGTGGAACTTTATCTCTCTCAAGCAATCCAGCTACTGAAAGAACTTCAATAATGTTAGCTGACGTAGCCTGAAGCATAATTCATAACTAACAAGCATTAATACGTAGTTAGTTAATGCATTAACAGTGAACTGTTATGTGTTACCTACTTCAGTACAGTCTTGCTTGCCAGGGTGAGTGGCAAAAATACGGTCCAAAAGGGCCAATGGACACTCCAAAAATCAACGCAAAGCTTGTCTTTCTGAACACATCGGTTGCTTGTTGTATGCGGTATGTATGTTGTCAAGTCATGAATACACTTTAAATGAAATATATACATGTATGTATGTATGTATCAATGTGTTGAAAATACATGCTTTGAAAGCTTTAGGGGTTGATTTTTAGAGTCTCCACTGGCTGCACACCCAGGCAAGTAAGACATAAGTAGGTCTATAGTGAATTAATTGTTCACTATGCTCGTTGACCAAGGCTTTATGCAATTTCATCAACAAAGTCAATGACAAGTAAATATTCTGTCCCGTGACAATAATTGAAATAACTTTATTTCATGCTAGTATTGCAGAAAATATGACAAAACAGAAAAAAAACGGCATGTTTTTTCCCGAAGTTGTTCTGCCCATTTTACTATATCATAGTGATACCAGATACCATAGTAGTACTGATGGTAAAGTTCCTGGCTATTTAGAGCTACAGTATAGTACAGTCATGTGATATTTTCTATTACCTGTAGTTGACTGCTTAAATTGAATATTTCTGACATTATTCTCACAGAAAATGACTGCTTCATTTAATAAGGTTGAGTGTGGAGTTCAAAAACATAAAAGTAGGAAAATGTTTGAATGCTGCTCCATTCCAAGGCAGGCGTTAACCACCAATCTCAGGCAAAGAAATTGAAAGAGATTAATGTCATCTTAGATCAGGATGTGTATCTGTATGAGTGATAGGTGAGACTGGAGAGAGTGAGGAGATGACATGTCACATAAGTCAAAAGTCAGAACCTAACTCAAGGCATGTCTTAGCGTACTGCACTGCTCTGCTGAGCTATTCTGAAACTTTAAGAAGAGTGTGGGAGTTCAGGAGGAAAGAAATAATAGGAGATATTTGTAATTGTTAGATTGTTGTTTTGCATATGTCATGTCAGAAGGGGAGTAATCACTTGTAGCTGAAATGACACAGCTCACAATTCACAATTCACACAGAATACCACGCTTGCCCTGAAAATTACACCTCCCTCCTACACACACACACACACACACACACACAATGCACAAGATCTCGCCACCATCTATCTGTCATTTTGTCACAGAGAATATGAAAACAGAAGTTCTATTGCTGTATTTAGTTATATAATTCTTCACCTTTTTCATAATGCATATATTTCACATTGTTTTTCTGTCAGAAAGTACTGCTGCTACTGGTGCTGCTGTCAATTGTGGAACTAATATTTCCTGCATATTTTTATTCATAGGGTTGAGTGTGTTTTCTTGCTGATACAATTCTGTTCCTCTGAAATAATTAATAATTGATGAATGATGGTTCTAAGAATGTTCATTGAGAGTGTTTGTTGAATTTGTTGTTGAATAGTTTTCACATTATTATTATATTATTTATGTGTCTGTATATAATAGAACAGTCCAAAACTAAAAGTTTGAACATTCATCTATATTAACTGATAGCGTCTGAAAAATACAACAACCATGTGTGTCATGTGCTTCCACAAACGCTTCCTACAGAAAATGTTATGTGTTATCTTAAAATGCCTGACATGAAATGGGCAGCCACACTCAACAGGCCTTAGATATTTAGCTTCAATATAGAAGAGATTAAAGCCATCAGAATGCACCAGAGGCCACCGTATTGACCTTTCATCACAAGCTGAATCTGAATGGGTGCCGTGTGTGCCAGGCAATGTAGAGAACCCCTTGTAATATCATTTAAACTTCTTCATAACTTAAATGAGCTAATTTAGAACAATGATTGAGTATTTTCTGACGCTAACTGAGTCTCAGGCTACATCCACACTAAGCTGTTTAAATTTGATTGGAGACTTCAGAAAGCGATGCCATTTCATCGACGTTTCACTGCTTAACTGTCACTTCATCCAGCTGTGAGCGAGCCGGCCGGGCAGTGTGCGCATGCCCATGGAAGGAGGAATATCCAGTTTTGGTGGTCTAGTGTGGACGGCGAGCTTTTCAGAAACGCTAGACCCGAAAACACTGTTTCCAAATAATACGGCTTAGTGTGGACATACTCCTACACATTCCTCATTCCCATTTCCACCACTCAGCTGGAACGTTCCATTGCCATGGAAACACATAAAGCATACTCAAATGCCAATAAAAATCCAACTCAATAGCTCACTATTGTCATTCAACATATGAAAAAGGCTTATTTGAGGAGCAGAAGGATGAGCTGCCAAGTTTTGGGATTCCTTGTTTCAGTGATATGGACAAACTTTCCCAAAACCTGTTGATACTACTATTTACCTGACTAATGCGCCGGCTGAGCCTCCTTCAGTTGACGGAAACTACTGTAACGTTCCTTTGCTTTACTATGAACGAGGAGCATCTCTTTCAGCTTGCTCTCCTCTCCATTTTCTATAGCCTCACAGTTGTGTATTTAACAGTAGTTTCAATTTGTTTATGCCTTTAATGTTATTGCTATTTTACACCTATAAAATGACAGAGGTCTCAACACTAATCTGCACATATGTGTGAAAGGCAAGCTCCGCCCCTACCTCTTGTAGCATTATGCTTATGTCTGGCCCGGACAGCTCAGTCAGTAAAGCGTGAGACTCTCAGTCTTAGGGTTGTGGGTTAGATCCCCACATAGTGTATCACCTTTGTAACTCACTTTGGATAAAAACGTCTGCTAAATAACTGCAATGTAATGTTGGGTGGGGTGGGCTTGACCTGTAGGGGATTAGCTGCTTTGCAACCCAGGGTCAATACAGGGGCTAACAACAAAGCAAATGGGGAATGAATAGATTAGAACAGTGGTGTCCAATCATTTGCCATGGAGGGTCAAGAGTCAACTTTTCCTTCAACCAATCACTACACCAGGTGAGTTCAGTCCTTTACTCCCTACTCTGTGGTTGGACACCACTGGATTCGAAGTTTATCCTTCCACCATATCTGTAGACCCATTGAGAAGATCGCAGGCTAGATTAAGGTGAAATTCTTCCATATCTTACCTTTAATATGTCCGAGTGTTGGAATTGCCATTTGCTCTGTTCTGATTCATCTTCTCTGATGTATCCTACTACCACACTACTTGTTCTGCAAATGGCCCAATTTGCCTATAGGGATCATTAAAGTTTCATCTGATGTCATCAAATGTCATACGGCAGAGAGAAACACAGGAAGTAAGAACAGCAAAGAAAAGGAAGGAAGGCCCTTGTGACAAACTAATAGGGGCCCTGGCCAGGTGAAATATGTGACATCATCAAAGGGCCGCAGTGACAGCTTTATAGCAGGACTCTAGTTCTTCGAGTCTCACATCAATATCTCTCTCTCTCTCTCTCTTCTTCACTTTCTTCTTTTCTCTCTCTCTCTGTTTTTTCTCTTTCTCCTCTTCTCTGTCTGTTATCTTTCTCTTTTCTCTCTCTCCTTTTCCCTATTAT
>CABFOQ010049949.1:22066-32532 GCA_900660455.1 Gephyroberyx darwinii | reverse complement strand
ACCACGAGGGAGAGAGAGAGAGAGAGAGAGAGAGAGAGGGAGAGAGAGAGAGAGAGAGAGAGAGAGAGAGGGAGAGAGGGAGAGGAGACTACAGTATGTCTGTCTGTGAGTGTGTAGGAGCGTGAGAGAAAAAGTGTGTGTGTGTGTGTGTGTATGTGTGAGAGAGAGTGTGAGTGTGTGGAGTGGCGTTTTTTTCCGCGGTTTGCTGGATGTCAGGTTTCCTGTGTCGCTCAGCACAAAAATCAGGGGCAAAACTCAGCTGCGTCAAAACGTCAAGTCAAACACAATAATACCGGAAATTCGACGATTTTACCTTCGAATTAAAAGCATAAACTTTGTAAGACTATGTACATTCTGTGGGGAGAGCTGAACAATACCAATGTTGTGACAAGGACATTTTGGGAGACAAAACTATAATGGTATTTTTATTTACAACAGATTCCCCCTTAATTGTATTAAGGCTTGTCAGTTCACTAAACTCTATGGTAAGGCAAACTCTCTGCTCCTAATAGCATCTGTCACCAAAACTTCGAAAACCGGTTCTATCCACTGAGTTTCTGGGGACAAGTGGAACAAAGACTAACGGCTTGCAATATATTGTCATATGATCAATGTGATGTCTCTAGTGAACTGATACCAAAACAATCAATTTTGGACTAGTTCCTCAAAAATTGAAACGCGTTAACCTTTGGCTTTCTTTTGTTTTATTTTGAATTATCTTTACCGGAAGTCGTATGGCTTGCACCGACTAGCTTGACGCTGCTAGCTAAACTTCAGTATGGACGCGACAAGACGAAAAAACCGTTAGTTTGTAGAGGAGAAATCTTGTCTGTCCATGTCTTGTCTGTAAAAATCAAACCGCTGACAACATTACTGACAGCAATGTCGAGAGAAAACACCACTCGGAGTTTGGACAGTATAGACCTTGCTGCTTTGAGAGTGAGTATTGAAATGTTGTCTTTCTTTTTATTGGGAGGTTTGGGTAAACATTGTAGGATGTGGTGGGGCGACAAAGTTTCAAGCTGCTGAACTTGTTGAGCAGTCGAGGAAAAGTTGACATGCAACAGATAGTCGACACGCTTTCTGCTCAAATTGTTCCCTTTCTTGGTTTATACAGTTTAACACGGCGTTATGTTTTGTTGCCTTTCTGTTGACATTTTTTTGCATTCAAATTAAACTACTGTGTCCTGTTTGGTGTAACTTAAATGAAATGTTTGGACACAACCGTTATGTTTTGTAGGATTTTCTGTCGGCTGACGTGTGGAAAAGTCCACATGCAACAGATAGTTGACATCAACACACGACAGTCACATTAAAAGTGATTAAAATTAAAACTTTTGGTGGAAATAGTTTGGCATAACAGTGTGTTTCCTAGGGTTTATACTTATTTTTGCTCGTCCCGTTTTCTTCAGAGTTTTAAACTGATGGAAAAATACGCAAAACACAAAAATCTGCCCTCGAAATGTATTGACACATTCTAGTGTACACCCTAACGACAAATCACTGTAATATTCCCATAGGGAGTGAGAGTGTGTCTGGAGTGCTCAGTAGTGAGTTTATAAACCATGACAGACAACATTTCGGGGCAAGTTGTTACCGTTTATAGCCCAAAACATTTTTCTTCATGTTATTTTTATTCCGTGTAACCCACTATGTTATCCACATCACTTGGGTCCTAGCCGTCATTCATGTTTATTGTCTTTCTATTGGTCCTAAAGACTGAACTGATCAAGCTGTTTGGCATAACACTGCTTCACTACAACTTAGTGTGCTAGAGTACACTCTTCTATACTACTGTATTCTACTCAGCTCGACTTCAGTCTGCTGCATTCTATTCTATTCTATTCTATTCTATTCTATTCTATTCTATTCTATGTGAATTGCCTAGTTTGACTTCAATTCCAGGCCCCAGTGTCTACTTTCCTCTATGCTGCTCCACTCCACTTCGCTCTACTCTGTTAGTTTTCTACTGTACTATTTTCCTTGACTATATTGTCTTTTGTCCTAGGACCCAGCAGGTATCTTTGAGTTGGTGGAGGTGGTTGGCAATGGAACCTATGGGCAAGTCTACAAGGTTGGTAGTTTAACTCCCGTATAGTCTTTCTGTCTGTTTCTGGGTCTCTCTTTGTAGCAAGTGGTTGTTGCATGGCAAATGCGTGTGTTTTGAGACATAAAAGTCAAGTAACATAACATGCAAGATAGCCTGTATGTTGAACACACATACACACACACACACACACACACACACCTCTCACTATATCTGATGAGTCAACCTCACTTCTAGTAAAATATATTTAACTATTTCCAGTTAGAAAGAAAATGACTCTCTCACACACACTCTTTCTCTCTCTCTCTCTCTCACATACGCACACTCTGCAGCATCTTTTAAATGTCCTGGGTGTGGTTCACTTCCTTATCGCAGTATCATCTGTTTGTGTTTGTATGGGTGTGTGTGTGTGTATGCGGTTTATGGTTTCAGGAGGTGTTTAGTCTTATTTAGCCTGGGCCAGCTGACTTTGCCGTGGTGCAAACCATTCTCACGCTTCTGCTATACTTGTTACTATACATGTGTTATATACCAGGACCGGTTTCAGTTTTCTTACTTGTTGGGTAAGTGAGGACTGTGTGAAAATAGGAGCATACAGGCCCTTTTTTTGTCCAGTTTTTGTGATAGTGGTCAGTTTAAGCTTTAGAGATATCTGCTGTGCAGTGATTTTTAGCTGTACACAGTGTACCGTTGTCCACCATCCACCACCACTAGTAGTCCCTGCTAGTTCAAAGCACATTAATGTTATGTCATATTTGGTTTAAATATTCTCAGACATTAACCATTCAGCTTTAGGGCTGCTACAAGTTGTCATTGTCTCACTTTTGAAATAGTGTCACCAACTATCACTCAACATAGTGAAGGCTAAAATGTTAGCATGGAGCACTGGAACAAATGAGCTACTGGGGAAACATGGATGACTTTAGTGGCTATGTTCTCATCACTTAACGGGTAAGTTGACCAATCAGCCAATCTCTTCCTTGAAAGTTAGGGTTAGCAGTTAGGGGTTAGAGAATAAATGAAGTCAGTGGACGGTTCTCAGAAATATAGTAAAACAATTGTGTGTGAAGATGACTGTGTGCCTCTATTGCCACTTGAAAGAGGAAATGTTGCAAGAAATGCACAGGACAGTAGGGCCTATGTTGGCCTGACACAGGCTGCTTTTACACTGCAGTATTAAGTCAGATATTTAACCCCATGACTTAGATATTCTTACTGCTGTAAACATGGGTGACTTGCAGCAGGGTTTTCCAAATTTTCTGAGGTTTCTTAGTCGAGATGATGCAGACAACAGACCCCCATTTGATAAAGGTTTGTCGCTGGGAACTTAATCTCAGAGAATTTTTCTTTTGTTTATGGAGATAGTGAAACCTCTGATCAGAATAGTCATTCTTATACAGTTTATCCCAGTCCTAACATTTAGTGAATGAAATAACAGTGGAATGAAAACATTCCTCATTTTTCTGGGGACCCCCTAGAACCCTCTGAAAAACTATTTGGCTTATTTGGCTGTCTGCAGATTTAAAATGTTTAGAATTTATAGCTTGGTGAATTTTACTTGAATTAAAAGCAGATTTTAAGCCCATTAGAGACACAGATAAACTTGCTACTTTTCTATGTAATCATCAGACACTTGCCTGGTCCTAACCAGACTTGCTCTGATTACAGCGATAGCATCACTATTTTGCTGTGATTGGAGCATTTTCTTTCTGATTCGTCTTGTCATTCAGAGTTGAGCCCCTGGTGTCTGCAATGTGTACAGTGGTTACCATGGAAACTGCTCAGCTGATAGAGAGAGCGAAACTGTTAACAGGTGTAAATGTTACAGCTGATTCAATTTGTAAAAGTTTGTGTAGACTGTGCTGGCAGAACTTGAAAATGAATGGCACTTTAAAGTATAAAAAATCTTTTAAAAGTAACGTAAAAGAGGAAGTGATTGCAACACAGCTTGGGAGGTGTGGTGAGATAGTTAATGAAATAAAGTCATTTGACCCATCAGTATCTATGTTCACCATGTTGTTGTACAACAGGTAACTTCCAGGTGCTTAGCGACTTAGTGACGTTGCCTATCCTCGTTTCACATATCTAACAACCAATAAGAGGGCTAGCTCACCAGGCTAGTTAGACCAACACCAGAAAATCAATTTAACACCATGTCAATAACTATGCACTTGCTGTGTAAAGTATTCAACTCTCCCAAGTTTTTTCCACATTGTGTTTTTATTTTATTGTAATGTTGAAAAATATCAATAATGCAATATCAATAACAGTGTAATGCTATCAGGCATAAAAAGATTAGCTGGACCTGGTGGGGGGTTTGGATCTATACACTATAGAATATACAATCTATACACTGTTATCCCCAGACAGGCTTTCTAGAAAGTTGAAACACTGTGTGTGTGTGTGTGTTTGTGTGTGTGTGTGTGTGTGTGTGTGTGTGTGTGTGTGTGTGTGTGTGTGTGTGTGTGTGTGTGTGTTTGAGCCACGGGTCCTGTCATGGGAGACTAAGACAGGAACAGGGCCAGTAGAACAATAACATCTGTGCACACACACATACACCGAGAATCCCTAAAGACGACATTTTTTCCATTTCTTTCACTCTGTTGTGACTTGACATGTGACTGCTGTAGATGCTGACAAAGCATCTGTGTTTGTCTGTTTATTTATATGAATGTTTGCTTTTAAATGATGGTGGTGTTACATTTACATTACATCACATTTTATCTTAAAATTAAGGTGACGCCCAGCAGCAGCTGCTCAGATCTTAAATCTAAATACGCTAAAGCCTCAGTATCACCAACATTATAAGAAACCAATATTAAAAAGTGCAAGAGCATAGTTGTGTACAACAGACAGCAAGTAAGTCAATTAAAAGCCTTCCTGTGTCTCTGGAACATAGATATATCATTAGCATGAACAAATCAATTTGTTTATAAATTGATTTGAAGTGAGTCATCATAGAAAAGAGGGTGCTTCATGACTTCAAAAATCAGCCTTTCCTCATCCATCTCTCCTGCATGAACAAAATATAGGAAGCACAAGTCCAGTTCTCTACCAATAGTCACAGTCTGTAGGCGGGGAAATAGAGACAGCTTCATTGAAAGTACTAGCTGCTATTTACTTTAGTGTGCTGTTCTGTTGCTCCCTTACTCACAACGCTGTATGTTAGTAACCGGTGTGTAACATACTGGTATTGGTATATGGATACTGGTATATGGATGTTAGAGTAACCCATTTTCAAATCAATATAGTGAAACAGTCTTCTGGTCAGCAGGTAGTACATTGTTCTCAGGCTTGTCAAACTAGAGAGAGAAGAGGAGAGATGGAGGGAGAGAGGGAGAAGAGAGAGGAGTGGAGGGAACAATTGAGAAGTGGTGAGGCCTGAATTAGACAGACACAATAACCCTCTTCTCTTGTTTGTTTTCCCTCACTCTCTTGTCCTCTGTCCTCTTCATGACTATCCTCTGCTATCCTACCATACCATACCCTTTCCTCATCTCCTTGTTTTGTCTCTCCTCTCCTTATTTCTTTCTTCCTCCCTTGCTTGTCTTCTAGCTTTCTACACTGCAACACTGATTTGAAATAGTTAACTGGTTTATTTTTGGTTTCATAAGCACACACACATACAGACAAACAATGTTATTTGTGCCAATTGATGCAGTATGCACACACACTCACATACACACACACACACACAGACTGTGGTGTTAAAGGATATATAATGTGCAGTAGGAGTCACATGGTGGTTGTATGCCTACAGTAATACGGTTGCCCCAGGACAAAGCATCCAAGCGTGACACTTGGCTTGTCTTTTTAAAACATGTCAACAACGACAGTTTAACAGGAATTGAGGGGAAATGGGTTGATTTGAAGGCTTGTCTATTTTTTGGATGTTTTATGGGCCGTGAAACATTTTCTGCATGTGGAATCGTCAAAAAGGCGCGTATTGAGATATGAAGTTTCTGCAGGACACCAACAATTGCTTGCCTTCTAGCCGTACAGTAGATATGAGAGAGAGAGAGAGAGAGAGAGAGAGAGAGAGAGAGAGAGAGAGAGAGAGAGAGAGAGAGAGAGAGAGAGAGAGATGGAGAGAGAAAGAGAGAGAGATGGAGATAGAGGGAATAATGAGAGATAAGCAGGCAGCAAGAAAGAAAAAGAGAGGTAAAAATTCCTCATAAAAATATTCGTAATACAAAACACTATATTTCCATCAATCCACATATCAATTAGCGATTTTCATATTTTATATTATTAAATGCAGACTAGTTAATTCGTCTCTTTCCTTACATTTTTTGATAAGTAGCATTGAAATTTCTATTATTGCATGGCATGGATGTACATTCTTAGTTGTAGATCACCAGCAGGACATAGACTGTGCATGCTGCTCTTACTCATCATGTAGTCATCACACACACACACACACGCACACACACACACACACACACACGCACACACACACACACACACAAATATGACCTTACAGCAGTGGCTTGCAGGGAAGGGAAGTGCCTCTTTGCAAACCGGGAAACGCCCTGTGTGCGTGTGTGTGTGTGTGTGTGTGTGTGTGTGTGCGTGAATATGTGTCCATCTCCACTTTAGCTGAGTGCAGTGACTAGTGCTGATGCAACATTATGCTGCTCTAATTGAGAAATTCTGTAGAAAGTAGAAACTAGTTTTACAGTATTTTTCTTTATTGCCAGGCTGCAAAGGACCTGCTTGGTTAAGTAATGGTTACATAGGAAATATGAAGTAAATAGAAATAAATCTTTCATATTCAGCTGTTGTAAGGAGTTAAGAACTATTTTTTGAGTGTGGTTTTCATTTAAGTTGCTTGAGGTGGAAGCCTTCCATGTTGCATTTGTTCTATTAGAAAACTGCAATCTGAGCTTCCTAAAACTTCTGCTTCCATGCTGAAATGTCTATGTGATGCCATGTTGAAAAATCCACAGTACAGCAACCAGCTGTAATGCAATACTTCCCCAAATCTCTCTGGTTTCAATGCCATCAGCTCCCTTTGTGTGGCCCAGATAGCATCCATCTTACTTTAATCACGTTATGATAATGATAATGTGTTTGAATTATCAAGTGCCAAGTCCAGGATAAAGGTTGCATCTACTTGCATCTATTTTACAAGATTTTTGCTTCCAGACATTTTTCAAAAAAAGATTTCACTGGCACAGATAACTCCGTCCTCAACAACATTACATTTTTGTAATCAAGTGTCTTGAGGTAATTCATATCTTCATTGATATTCCATGTTGAGTTTTACTTACATGTGTGCAATTATTTTATGAGGTGAGGTTGTCACATTTTTCAAATAGATAACCTCAATTTTGAATGAAACTCTTTGTTCCAAAGTTAGAGAGAGAGAGAGACAGAGAGAGAGGGTAAAGGGAGGAAGGCAGAGGTGAAAGGCTGAGCGGGAGGGGAGAGGAAGGAAGAGGGAGACAGACAAAGAGGAAAACTGGAGAGAGAAAAGGAAAGCAACCCTCCCATGAGGTTTAGAACTGTGGTTTGGGTTGATAACCCATGTGTGTGTGTGTGTGTGCATGCACAAATGTGTGTTGCTGGCTTGGCAATTGCTATAGGGATACACTGCAGTGATCCTAGTTGGCCAGCCCTGTTTGGCACACACACACACACACACACACACACATACTCACAGAACAGTGGAATCATGGCATTTTCTCTGTTGTTCTCAAATGAACAGAATGACTTTTAAAAAGAATGGAACAGAATGAGTTATAATTGGGCTTTTTGATGCATTATACTCAATAAATATACAGTTCTGGCCAAGATTATTGGCACCCTTGAATGTTATGCAGATAATGTTCCATCTTATCGGTTTACATCAGCACATGATCAAACAATGAGAATAAAAATGTAAAAAATATTTCATGGTGATTATTGGCACCCTTTAGAACAATTCAAATCAATTTTGTTGGAGGAAATAGATTCTAATTTGCAGTATAATTCAACTCACCTATTGCATGTGCCCATATTGGTAGTGGAAAACTATGGGGGGGACAGAACAGATAGGCTATTACTCCAGAAAAATGTACACACACACACACATGCACACACAGCCTTTAAATAGGGTCATTTGCATAGGCAGTTTGAAGGGAAAACCGACCAGTGATGCAGTTCACTCAAGCACAAAGTACACATGCAACTAACCGTCTGTTCTCTAGAGGAAAGACAGGGAGAGACAGACGAGAGAGAGACAGAGGAGAGAGAGGGTATTACAGCGAGAGTGGTGAGAGAGAAAGAAAGAGAGTAGCAGACAGAGAGACAGATACAGACAGAAATACATGGAGTATTTTTTTCTTGCTGTCTATATTATAAATGTCTCTCTTGTTTCTAAGTAGCATATGTATGAATGTGTGATGGTAACCTTTTCACTGACACAATATTTGTAGTGTTCCCTTATTCTGCCAGTGGTATGTGTGTGTGTGTGTGTGTGTGTGTGTGTGTGTGTGAGAGAGAGAGGGAGAGAGAGAAAGAGAATGCATGCTTATGTTTGTTTCTGAGAGTGTGTGATTCCTAGCTCTCCAGAAAGTCATGATGTGTATATGTGTGTGTGCGTGTGTGTGTGATTCATCGTACTTCATTGTCAAAAAGGGCCGAAGCTTTCTCCAATTAATTCTGGTGGAGAGCCAAGGGCTGTGTGTGTGTGTGTGTGTGTGCGAGTATGGTATATTGTTACTAAGTAGCCCGTTTGAGTGCAGAACATTTCATATTGTAACTTATAGTGACAGCCCAGCTAGCAGACACCATGGAATCTGAAGAGACAGGAAGGCCACTTCCTGATTTATCACAATGAGATTTATCACGCCAACAGTTACTATGTGTACCACAAGTCTTGTCGTGTCCTCTACACAGGGGCAGAAGCAGGGGTGTAGTTAGTCCCCATTTACTGGGGCACGTGCCCCATTCATATTTTGCTGTGCCCCAGTAAAACGATCGTGGAAATTCAAAAAGTTTTTGCACTGTGTCCAACATCATCTCAAGAATAAGTGTGGTGAATTTGGTTCTGGTAACTTGTATAACGGCTTACATCTCAGGTGAGTGACCATTATTCCTGTCTGGGAAGGACTACTAAAAAAACGTCTTTGTTTTGATGTCCATTCAGCTGTCTGCCATGAGAGCTTGTCAGTGAAGTTGCCTCTGTGTTGTATTGATTTTGAAAGTCAGCATAAGACCAGACAATGATACTGCCAGATTTAAGAGGAAATACATAATAGAGAGATGGAGAATATGGAATATGGTTACTAAGGCTCGGTGCTAGGGGTGGGGCTCGGGCCCCGTGGGGGCTAATGATTTTGATCAACTCCATGATTGTGATCAATTTGTTCTGAAATTATCATTCTTACTTTTTTTGTTGTATCTATTTCCAGTGAACCTTATGTTTTGGTTCACAAAAGAAAAAAAATGTTGAATGTTGATATGTTGAATCATTAAGTTACTTCGATGCACAGATACACAGAAACACAGAAAAGCACACAAACAGACAGGGTGAGCAAAATACATCTCCGTGTACAATGGATGTCATCAATATTTCATTGGTACTGGTGGATTTAAGAAGAAATCAGTGAAAACAGTATCAAAAAAGTATTGGAAAAATCTCAGTCACAGCATCCCAAGGACTACTTTCGCTTTTCTGTTGTTGCTCTTCATTTCAATCCAATCAAGTCACCGTGCAACAGAATACATCAGGACAATACAATTACAGACAACCCTATAATAACAGAACAGCAGTGTGCATTAATGTGCCTGTGTGCCTTGCAGTTTATCCTGATACTGTATCTGTTCAGCAGCTTTGATGGCCAATGTATTTGTACAGTTGAGTTTGATTCTTGGAAACTTTTTTAAATGGGAAATATTTGATTTTGACACAGGTTTCAACACTCTGCTGTCCTCCATGGGATAATTTTTCTCTTATGGGGAAATAGGTCTTCAGTGTAACATTTCTCTGGGAACTGCTGGAGGTTGTTTCTAAGATTTAGATAGATGATTTGTGTGAGAGAGAGAATTTGTAAAGCAATAGGCAAATAATGTAGCTGTAGAAAAGCAAGAACAGCGTTTATTTTCAAGCTCTCTCTCCGTGTATCTCTCTCCAGCTCTCTCTTCATCTCTACATCAGAATATTAGCTGACTGATTGAGTATAGAGGGACTTTGTTCTGCCCCATGGTCTATTCTATACATACACACACACGCACACACACACACACACACACACTCATAGAGCTCTGTCATACATCATAGCTTAAAGGCTTATAGAGTAGCTACTCTAGTATCTTGTCAGCTTTCTGACTCATGACAAGCTTTTCAATTTTCCACTTTTCACCTGACTGCACATTACAGCTCTCTCTCTCTCTCTCTCTCTCTCTCTCTCTCTCTCTCTTTCTCTCTTCATCC
>CABFOQ010049949.1:10774-22046 GCA_900660455.1 Gephyroberyx darwinii | reverse complement strand
CCCCCCCCCCCCCTCTCTCATCGTTCATGTACTTGTCTTTCTGTTCCTTCTTTTTCTGTCTGTGTGAGACTCACAAGAAAAATAAATTATGTAGAAATATTTATGTTGATATGTTTTGCAGTTCATATCACAATCATAATATTCAGTCAAAACAAATCCCTCTATGATTTGAGTGTGTGTTTCTAACTCTCTGTGTATCCCACTAGGGTCGTCATGTCAAGACAGGCCAACTGGCAGCTATCAAAGTCATGGAAGTCACAGAGGTACGGATTTCTCTCTCTTTCCCTTTCTTTGTCTTCTTTATTGCTTATTTTTTTCTTTCCTTTTTTTTCTCTTCATCTCTGCCTATCCGTTGGCTACAGAAAAAAAATTTCAACTTAAATCTGCAACATCAAGTATAATTAATTTCAACATTGCTTTAACCTTTAAATAATAATAATGTCAAAATCAGTTATACATGACATATACAGCTTTCACGCATGACTAAGAAATATTACACTATGCTGATCCAGGTCCATCCCATGTAGGAGGTGAATTACACCTCATATAAGGGAATGTCCTATGGGCTTTCACATTATACAGGGTATCTGCAGGTTCTAGGAAAAGTGTTAAAAATTAGCTACATTTAAGGTGTTAACTTAAGTCTTAAATCTTAAGTACAGTTATTATTGTTATTGTTTGTAGCACAATATGCCCTGTTTCTGCTTTACTAAACACAATTGGACTTCAAGTCTCATAACAATTTCCTGCTATCCTTTTTTTATACTGCCCATTTATAGTCTCATTAGTTATGTTTAGTCAGAAATAGGGTTTTGCCTTTCTTTATTTTGTTTTTACAATTGGTCTTAAATTAAATTCCAAGCAGCATTAAAATATCTGAAAACTTTCTGAAACTTGCAGCTACCCTGTTTTAATGTGTTACATTCTGTGTTCAACATGGTGAAAGACATGATGCTCCAGACACCAACGGACTTGGGTTAAAAGAAAAATTCACCCTAAAACCCTTAAAATGTTAAACAATCATACACCGTAGACACCAGTTTCTCCACCAAAGGTATTCTTAATAGTCCACAATGCAAGACATGTTGCGTTTTGCATAAGGGGTGCAATACTCCCCTTTTCTCCACTGGCAACAACAGCTAGCACTACTGCCATTGCTCTCTCCACCTACATGTAAAACCCACACTGGTCAAAGAAAACACCACTGATTCAAGCTGCAATACCAAGCACCTGGCCTACTTGTTTTTGGATGTGCAGGCATTATCTTCTTGCTGCATTATTAAAGAATCACATCCCTCGAACAGTTTTGGACAGTGCCATGTTAAGACAATATTGGTGTTTCCTTCATTCTGCATTTGAAAAGGTGAAGAGAGGACAGGAAAGCTGGTTTAGATGGACAGCTAAAGTGGAAACAAGAAAGACATTAAGAAGGAGAAGACCACCATCCACACAGGAACAAATCTTAATTAGTAGTGGTTTTAAGACATCAAGAGGAGCTTACAGAAAGAGTCTATTAAGAGTCTATTTGCTTCATTTCTAGCTCTGTCTTGTTGCTGCTTCTCTCTTTCAAGTGACAATATCTTGAAATAAAACGGATCACTCCACACTCTCCATGCAAATCGTTGAAACAATTTGATTCTGTTTGTAAACAAGTGAAATTTTATCACTGCATTGGCAGATGTTTTCACCTGTATGAAATGTGAAGGTTTTGAGACTGAATGACTAGTTTTTGTTGTGTTCCTCTCTCTGTATGTTTCTGTTTCAATTTTTGCATCCATCCACCCCATGCAGGTAATTGAAGTGGAGTAACTTTTACATTGCATTTGACAGCCTCTTCTAACTCCCTCCCAATAGCATAGTCAACAAACAAAGGTCAAAGATCTACTTTAATACAGTGCCAGCCTGACAAAAATTAAATTACATGAAAATCCTCCTTATTCTTAGAGTTCTCAAAGTTCTACCAATATCTCTGTTTTGACCCAGAAGTGTCTTTTTATTAGATTTAGGGTGAATTTCCTGGTTATTAAAGTTTCTGTTAGCTTTAGAGTTTTAAAACCACATTGCGGGATAGTTTTGGCAATATAAAATTGTAATAACATTCTTCACACTGTAAATCAATTTGAAAATGAAAGAAAATATCTCCCATCCCATATATATGGTGTGCGGATTGGGCCTTTAACTCTCAGTTTGGATCTAAATGGGGAGTTGATTTGACTGTGTATGTTCTGCCAGCTGTAAAAGGGGACAAACAGGCGAGGTGTGGAGGTTTTATTGAATATTGCTTCTGCTTTACTGATGCAGACCAATAACAGCGCTAGCAAGATGGGGTTGTTTGTGGGCTAATAGCAGCACGTTGCAGAAGTTTGGGAAGCAGGCTGTCCAAGTGTAGAGAAACCAACTAATAACCACAAGATTTATAATTTGGTCGATTCCAGCTGTGAGCTGGTATCTTGAGGGTGGCTGGCATTTCATCTATGGTGCCTACCAATGATGCAGCAGTGCCCTTCAGCAAAGCGTTGAACCAATCTGATCAGGCACTGCACTGAAAGTTACCATGTCCTCTGACCCTTTTGAGGAAAACAGACAAATTCTGTTGAACTGGTTAGACTGGTTTCTGTGTTGTTTTATTGTGCCACAGATCAACATGTTGCAGAACTGGTTAGACTGGTTTCTATGCTGTTGATGGGAGTCAAGGTCTTCTGTGTTGCAGATATGCACTTCAACAGGAAATGCTTGGCTATTATCTCCCTCCAAACACACACACACACACACACACGACTGCACACACATGCAGGAGGCTTTGTGTTTCAAATGGAGGTGAAAGTTCAAACTCTGCCTTGTCATTTCTCCCCTCCTGTCCTGTGGAGATTTAAAGGAGGTCAATGACTAGGAGAAGCTTTCTGTTGTGTCACCCTGTCTGATAAACAGCCTCTCATCTCCCCCCTCGCTCTCCTCCTGTCCAGTGTAGATTTAGGGGTTCGGTGAATCTGAAGAGTCTCCAGTCATTTCCTGGATTTATAAAACACAAAACTGCCGTACTCTTTTCTTCTTCCGTCCTCTCTTTCTGTCCTCGCATCCCCACTACACACATTGACCGGCCTTAGTTGTTTTGTTGAGATATGGAGGTAATACAGGTAATTAAGGTCAGGTAGGAATGTCTGATGAAAGGTCATTTTGAGATCAAACGCCTGAATGGAGCTGCAATCTGTCTCGGGTTAGAGGAGGTGTGTTTATGTGTGTGATTGTATTTCTATGGAACCTTATATATCCTTAAAATGTATAAAAAAAACATTAAAGTTTCTCCAAAGTGCCATATTCCAGACTTCAAAGGGAAGCCTTCTGGTACCGAACATCTTTGCATGTGTAAAGTCTAATTCATATATTCTATACCTGCATTTTCTGACATACCTAATGTATTTCACGGAGGGGGAAGAGGAGGAGGTTAGGATGGAAAGGTTGAAGAGTTACTCTCAAAACAGAAGCATGACACTACATGCTATGAAGTAACCCTTAGATTTAAATGATCTCACTAGGAGGAAGAAGAGGGGGTAACATTGGAGAGTGACATTTTCAAGATTTGATCATAATTTGTTATTTTCTACAGGATGAGGTGGACAAGATAAATATACTGGCACTGACATTATCATCAGCAAAACCTGTCTCTACTCTAATATCTGTTGTCATCTATAGGAAGAAGAGGAGGAGATAAAGTTGGAGATCAACATGTTGAAGAGTTATTCCCACCATAGAAACATTGCTACTTATTATGGAGCTTTTATTAAGAAAAGTCCTGCTGGACAGGACCACCAACTCTGGGTTAGTAGACTCATCTATCTATTTATCTATCTGACACTCTATCTATCTGTTGGATCGCCCTGAGCTGTCCATCTAAGAAGAAAAGTAGCTGAAGTAGTTATTGTTTCCTGACAGACACTTCTTAACTGGAACTGGGATTTGCAAATGACAGGACAAATATAATTTTGATTTAAAAACATATTTTGAAATGGGTTTTTAAATCAATTAAATGAAATTCCCATATCACATTGCATATGTTTGCATGAAAGAGATGAGACATTAATGCTCACAACCAAACTGGTGTTGGTGTCTGTCTGAATGACATCTCTCTCTCTCTATCCATCCATGTAGTTGGTGATGGAGTACTGTGGAGCCGGGTCAGTGACTGACTTGGTGAAGAAGACCAAGGGAAACTGTCTGAAAGAGGACTGGATAGCTTATATTTGTCGAGAAGTGCTCAGGGTAAGCTCACCAACACACACACACACATATGCACTCTGCACAGCTGAGTGTACATACATACTTTATCTGAGCTCTTAAAATCACAAGCATTTTATTTCATATTATTGACTTTACCTATTTATTGGTTGTTTTTATGTTGAAAGGTGTCACTTTTTGCAGTTCTATAGGTCTTAACTGGCCTTGCCTGACTGATTGTGAATTTATTGCTGTTACTGGTAATGGGTATTGTATTAGTGAGGGTATATATCCTGATGTGTATGTGTAATATGTGTGTCTGATGTCCTGTATTGTGTCCATTATGAGCACACTGGGAAATCCCTAGCAGTTCCTTGGTTGATACTGTATATAACTCAGCTATTGCATCTTGAATTTTAATACTTCAATTTAAATACTCACACAAACACTCTACATGTGCACAACACAAACATGATGCAAATGATTTTCTGGCAGTTGTTAAAGGTAAAGACCCTTCAAAACAGACTGAACAAACTAAAGAGGTAGCAGTTCACAAGTGCATGCTAACTGGAGGCAGGATAGGCTGCTGTCGTATGTAAATCATGATGCTGCTTTGAGTGTTGAACTGCCAACATCAAAGAATTGAACTGACTCTTCCTTATGTTCAGCGATCAGTATCTTGCTTATGTTTGCCCTCGATGACTCATATATACTTAAAAGGGTAGTTTAAAACCCACGTCTGTAAGATGTTATGGTTATGATTACAGAGAGATCACAAGGTCCTGAGAAAGTTTCCGGGACATTTCCAATGCTCTCTGTGTTGGTGTTTGTGTTATGGCTCTACTAACAAGCCCACATATACATTAGGAAAAACACAAAAATAGATTAACCAACACATCCACATGTGAACTAACACCTCTACTAACAGAATCGCACATTTTACGACCAAACATGCACTCACAAAGATACAATAGATAGATAGTTTCTTTATTGTCCTCCAAAGGGGAAATTCATTTCCACAGTCTGTACAATAAACACATCACACATACAGTAACACATACAGACCCACACAAAGCTGGACTCAGTTCAAAATATCTGATGAACACTACAGTGTCTAGCATGTCCAGGAAAAAAATGGAACTAAGATTATTTTAGCAGTAAAATGCTTTAGGGACAAAGGGCTCTGGACTGTCGCCAGTGTTTTCTCTGCTGCTCTGTCAGCCACGCTGTCTCCTCATTGTTTCAACATCATAACACACACACACACACACACACACACACACACACACATACAAACAGACACACAGCCTAACATGGTGAAGTCATTGTCTGAAATAAGACTCACTTCCTCTGTTTATTTAACCTCCTTTGAAGAAGCGAGAGTACACACACACACAAACACACACTACACACACTGTCTTACTGTGCCACTGATTGGTAGTCTTTGCAGAGGCCCTCCATCCATTACTACTGGAGAACAATCTCCTACACTAACACACAATTGGAGATGTATAACATAAAACGTATGTGGTACTCTATTGATCGCTGTAGGGAAAGTCTTTTTTCTGTTGCCCAACTCCAAAGGAAGGTCAGAGGTCAGGATCAGCTACAGCACAGCAACCCTGGAGCTTCTAGGGACTCAGGGTCTTGCTCAAGGACACTTCAGCAGGGTGGATGCTTGCCAACATGGGGGCTTGACCCAGGTCCTTTGGTTGATGGATGATCTCTTTAACCACAAGGCCACCCTGCCACCCAACGATAGGGTGTCTCAAATAATTTTGCCATACATTGTGCTTTCTCAAAGCTAAAACTCTTAAACTGAGTTTTAGTTCTTCTCTGGGTGGAGCAACAGTGTAGCAGTGCAGTCAGCATGGAATAAATGGCTTTCGCCATGGCTCTGTATTCAGTAGAAACACAAGACTATTCTTCTTCGAAGGGAGGATTTATGATTTCACATCTATAGCAGTAGTCATCTGACTGTGTGTGTCTGTGTGTTTGTGTGTTTCAGGGTCTTTCCCATCTCCACTCTCATCACGTGATCCACAGAGACATTAAGGGACAAAACGTTCTGCTTACAGAGAATGCCGAAGTCAAGCTGGGTATGACACTCCCACACACACACACACACACACACACACACACAGTGTACCTTTGTCTTCTAATGAAATAGAAGTGAAAATGCCAGTTGTTTTAAGCTGTGAAATGGTATTATTTATATTCATACATTATTTTTGCTCCAGTTGACTTTGGAGTGTCAGCCCAGCTGGACAAGACCATTGGTCGAAGGAACACCTTCATCGGGACTCCCTATTGGATGGCTCCAGAGGTCATAGCCTGTGACGAGAACCCTGAGTCCACATATGATTACAGGGTACACATAAACACAGCAATAACTATGTTTCCATTCAACTGTTGAGTGAATTTTAAGTGAACTTTTGAAATGTTGAAAAATGCCAATTAGGTGCGTTCATTGTGTGTACATCAGCTGGGTTGAAGTAAAAAAATTGGCTTCCTGAACGTTAAAAAAAACACACATACACCGGCAAAATGGAAAGCACTTGGTAATGTTCCAATATAGCAACTAATAATCATACAACCATGACGGCAACGACATTTCTAAAAGGTTGTGGGATGCAGATATTTAACAGACATTTCAGAACATCCATAGCCACTTTTTAACAGTTGTGCAATGAGACTGAACCAAGCCAACATCATCATTTATTCAACAAATGTCACTGTTTACCACATAATTTCTTTTATCAACATTAAACTTCTCCGCCATGAGCGTGAAAAACCGCTCTGCGATATTAGGAAAACTTGATCAAAATATGTTTCCATTCAGCCTTTCCAATTTGATACATCATACTTCGCATAAAAATACTTGGATGGAAACCCGGCTAATGGCATGCTTTCTCTGGAACTAATTACATATTGACTCTGAAAATTGAGTACATCACTGAAAGCAATCCACTGCCCTGGTTTGATTCTTCTGTGAATTGCCAGAAATTTGGCATGAAGTCTGTCAGTGTTGAATCTGACTACTGCAGCACCGTCACCATTTAGAATGAGTTTTCAGAGAATATTCAGATCCAAAGTTTACCAAAAACAAATAGACTTCAGCCAAACTATTGTGTGTACTACAGTCTTAATCTTTTTCTGTCCCTCCTGTCCTTAACAGAGTGACCTCTGGTCTTTAGGCATCACTGCTTTAGAGATGGCTGAAGGAGCCCCTCGTAAGTCAGAAATACAATCACACACACACACACACATACACGATCACAGAGCTCTGTCACACATCGCAGTTTAAAGGCTTATAGAGTAGCTACTAGTATCTTGTCAGCTTGTCATCTTTTCCCTAGATCTTTTCCTTGTCACAACCTCTGACATTGTTGTACAGTTAGGGGTTTGTTCCTCTGTTTGTACTTTCCATGTGTTTCTCTATGTGTTTCAGCAATTCATTCATCCTCTCCCTCCTTCCCTCGCTTTCTCTTTTTGTCTCTTTTCTCTCTTGTCATCCCTCCATCTCTGATTCTCATCTCTCACTGTCTGCCCTTCCCTCTCTCTCTCTCTCTCTCTCTCTCTCTCTCTCTCGGTCTCTAGCTCTATGCGACATGCATCCAATGAGAGCACTGTTTCTGATCCCACGAAACCCTCCTCCCAAGCTCAAATCCAAGAAATGGTATGCATGCACACACACACATGCACACACATACACATACTCACGCAGACCAATCAGGGTGTAGAGGTTTTAGGTTTCTTTTTCTGAAAACAGTGTTGAAAGTGCTCTTTGGTGTGGGGTTAGTGCGTCAGACAAGAAAGGAGATCCAAGTACTTTCCATAAATAATACTGAAATACCAAAGTCATGGGCATGTTCTGTCAACAGGATATAAACTTTAAAAACTCCAACACATTTGGCCTTCATCAGAAAGTAGGACAAAACAATAGAAGTACCAAACCTTGGCATGCAGTTTTGACCTTTCTGGCCAGTTTAGTGCCAAAGTGTGGTCCTGTGAGCAAGGCACTAACACTGTCAGGGTTCGGGGTTCTGTTCTCACTGGCGCCATCCGTACTAACAATGTATGCATTCATGGTAACTCACGGTACTTTGAGATGAAAGTGTCCACCAAATGGCATATTGTGGCTAAACTGCAACACACATACTTGCAGCATTGTGGGTTTGAATCCAACACAACCATTGTCACTTACATGATGTTGCTGCTGCTTTTATCTCTATCTCCTGTATGTATTTTATTTATTGAATGTTCTTTTTTACAGTTTTTTTATTGATTGATGAGACAGTTGTCTGTCCGAGGGATAGACAATAAAGTTTTCTGAATCTGAATCTGTCAATCTCTCCGGCGCCGATCTTTCAGTCCACGTATACCGTCTAATAAAGAAGAAATGCCTCCTGTCCACTCTTTATCTCCTCTCTTTTCCTCATCTCCGCTCCTCCTCCTCTCTCCTCTATTCCATATATAATGGATAAGCTCTTCAGTTTGAACTGGTGGTTGAACTCATGCTGTCTTTCATTCACTATTAATGCCATCAGAAACACTAGTTCATAGAACAGCTTTTAATAGTGCTAACAGTCTGGGCCCTGCAGAGCTTTACAACCTTTTTACCTCAGGGCCTCCCTAAGGCGGCAGGCATACTAAAAAGTAAGCGGTACCACACATTTCCTGGCCGTTTTCTGACTTCAGAACACAAGCAACAGACCTCACAAGTGTTGGGACCATTTCGGTACGCAATGCGTGCATTTGAAGTTACCTAAGTACAACTTCAACACTCAACGTGGCATCCTTTGATTGGATTTTCCGTGGTAGCATTGCAACAAGTGGTTGCTAGCTTGCTTACTCTTTCTTGGTGAGTTTAAACTGATAATGAAGCGTCTTGTGACAGACCCAATTAGGAGCTGTCTTTGCTTTGTTTAGTAAAGATATTGGTAGGTTCGGCTCATGAGCCTGCTGGTTTATTTATCAGACTATTGCCTTCTATATAGAACATTTTACTATGTTCTCTCTTTTATGTGAATTTGACTGAATTTTGGTTTTATATTATATATTGTTTTACTTTCCTGTTTCTTTTATGTGACTTTTGTCTATATTAGGACTTTATAAATTGTTGAATGCTGTAGGTCTGCAACTTTAATGTTTTTCATGATGCTGCTTTTTTGGCCAGGTCTTAACTGAAAAAGAGGTTAATTAAATTTGGCGACTATGAGAATGAGCGTTGAATAAGAGTTGCACTGTGCCAGAGCACACAATTTATTTAAATTTGCTCCATGAAAAATAAAAAATTAAAGAGACAATGAAAATGCTGCACATTGTTCTACTCCCATTAGCACATTTGTCAGTTAAGGTAACTAAAGGAGGTAGAGGCAGTGTTGAATGAATGAAAATGAAATCTTGAGTCTGGATTTAAATAATGATGCTGAGATTTAAGGACATTAATAATGTTATAATGATTGATGATGACACCGTGCTACAGGGTAATTAGGTGCAGTTCACCAAACTTGCAAATTTGTAAAATCAATAAAAGGACTCTCAATATTGCATTTTAGTTATTTATCGCATGGAAAGGCACATAACTGTAGAAGTAGAAAGGCGGCTAGCACATCCCGATGTTAAGTGCAGGTGCTCGGCAGATCAAGGACAACATGAAGGATGGTCTGATGAAGGGTATTGTGGCTTGAAACGTCACCAGGTGGTATTAAATCTGCTAAAGGGAGCTACACAGTGTGCAGACTTTATGTCCTTTTTCAAGGCACATAATTGTGACACTAGCTTTAGTCACTCTTCTTCTGATATCTAAAAATGTTATAGTTTTTTTTGTTTTTGTTTTAAGTTCTCAATCCTCTTCTATATCTTTCAGTTAACATTTTCTGTTTGTGTCTTTCACTCGCTCTCGCTTTGTCTCCCTTTCTCTCTCACTTTTTCTTGTATACATCTCTCTTGCTGTATTTCTCAGGTCAAAGCGTTTCTTGACGTTTGTTGATAGTTGTCTGGTGAAGAACCACCTGCACCGGCCCTCCACCGACACCCTGCTGAGACACGCCTTCATCAGGGATCTGGCCAATGAGAGACAAGTTCGCATCATGCTCAAAGATCACCTGGACAGAACCAGGAAGAAGAGAGAGAAAGGTGAGAGGAAAGAGATGGAGAGAAGGATGGAGGAATGACACAGGATATGGATGGATGAATTAAGGGAAGGAAGGAGGGATGGATGGAGGGATGGAAAGGGGGTTAGATAGACTGATGATAAGTAGATGGATGCATGTATGGAGTGTTAGATGCAATGTATTTTACCATCATCAGCTTAAATACCACCTCAACTGAATGTGGCAGAAGGAGAAATTTAGATGGACATCCTTCTTCTTGTTCTGTAACCAGTCATGAACCTAATGATCTGGATACAGTGTCTAAATTTGGAAACACAATGCTAGCAATTGTATAAAACCCGTCGCCGTAAGTGGAAACTAAAACACCTACCAAAAACTATTCCGCCTATCTTTTACCATCAACTGTTGTTACCTCATTTTATCATTTGTCACCGTAAAAGTTGGATGCAGCCAACAACAACATTGTCCAATCACATACTTTTGTTGCCATATGTCCCGTGTATCACTGAGGCACCATTAGCGCTACAGTTAGCAGTCAGACTGTAGCACCACAATGTGGTTGCTGGTGGTCTGAATGTAAAAGATTTATTCCCCAAACCATCAATGGGACCAGAATGCATTTTGCTGGAACCACTCCAATCTTTCTTTATTCAAACATCAAAGCAGTAGACAGAAAGAATGACACATGGGAAGTGAGCTAATATTTATTCAATCCAAGCATTTAGCAGATGCTCTCACCCAGAGTAACTTACAATTACAAGAGCTGGTAGCGGTTGAATGTGTTGCTCAAGGACACTTGGCATAGCTTTGGATGGACTCACAGGTTGTTATAACCCCTACGCCACCCTATAGCCCCTCAATCATTGTTTCATTCTGTTAAATTGGACTCAACCTTGTATATTATCAATCTTGGGTTTGTCATTACAGTGGTCCAACCTCAT
>CABFOQ010049944.1:0-14310 GCA_900660455.1 Gephyroberyx darwinii | reverse complement strand
GGTTGCTCTCCCCGAACTCACTTGTGTTCGCCATCTGCGCAGCCCAGCTATTATAAATCCCCACATCAATTCGCCGCCTTCGCCGGTTGGTAGTATCCCATCAAAGCTGTGTGGAAACCGACAAAGAAATCAACGCGATCCGTCCCTCCCTCCCCGCTTCACTGGGGAAGAAATTCATTAATTCCGCTCAAAAGCACCGGTTCAATATCGCTTCACATCCATTCCAATATGGTGCGACCCCCCTTCGCTGAAACCAAACCCAAATCATTTAATGTTTCTTGGTTTCTCCCTGTCTTTCGTCTCGCAAGTGTCCAGTGTGAAAAACATCGCGGGCTGTAGTTGTCCTCTCTGCTGAGGTAAATAAACCATCTGGACGGGGATCCGTTCAGGAGACGAGCGGTTCAGAAGACACATCTCTCAATCCCCACCGATGGCGGAGGTCTCCTGTTCGTCTTGATGAATAATAATAATTTTTTTAAAAAACAGACTAAAAACCGATGTTGGTCGTACGCGTGGCGCATTGACGCATCCGGTCTCTGAAGCGACAGCTATCAATTACCGAGAAAAACCCCGTTTGTGAACGCTACGTGGATGAGTGGAGGGTCGGTCCAGGGAGGCGGCGGCAGCGCCAGGGTCGCTCTCCAAACCTCGGGGAGCATCGTCTACATGCGACGCACGTCCGCACGCATGCAATAAGCAGGCCTGGGATCAGTCACTAGTCTGATCTGCCGGTGCTTGTGTCTCTGTTGCGATCTGCGGGGCCACGGGAGGTCTGCCTCCGTGCGCTGAAGAGTTTCTGCTCCTTTCGAGTCGTGCACGCTGCTAAGGGCTGCCGCCGACTGGTCCAGCGTTAAAGGCGCAGGGTTGTTTATACGCTTTATCCTCTCCTGGTGCTCGTGTGCTCTTCACTGGCCGTGAGGTTCACTGAACAGCAGGCTAGAGCAGAGTCTATATACACTTTGGGAAGACGCTAGAAAATATCACAGCAAACTATAAGTCCCTGCAGGAATATCACAGGAACATTATAGTGATGCCATAGGAGATAAAAATACCATAAAATAAAATAAAGTTCACTACAAAATCACTATTGAGTTTCACAGACGCACTATAGTTCCTTATAGGAATATTATAAGAATATGAGTGTTTTTTTGTTAATATTCATTCAAGTGTTTTGAACAACCTATTTATTGCAAGAAAATAGCAGCAATACATGAAATTGTGTCTTTACAAATTACACTTTCCAACAAATGAATCAAAGTAAACTACAAAATATGTGGAGAAGAAATACTTTTGATTAAACCTTTTGCTCCATAAACATAAAGTTCTTTCTTTTCCATGAGGGGGATCTAAAATATATATTTCTGTATGCCCACCACTATTATCAGCCAATAAAAAACTCAAGAGCTTTCACAACACATTGAATTCTCACACATTTACTTAGATTTAGGAACAAAATGCAAGTTAAAAGATGTGTAATTTACACTCTGGCCCGTTTATTAGCTACAACATCCATTCCTGACAGTGGATCACTGCTGTACATACGTAAGTCCTGGCCATAGTTTGCTATGAGGCAGGTCAAATGGCAAATGGCAAACTCATCACACATGAATGTCAGAAGAAGAAGAATCATGTCCACAATTTACAGTGAATGGTGCCACACAAAGACAGTCAGCACCTCTGGGCAAAAACAGCAGAAGGGAGGTTGAAGGAGAATGATAAGAAGTGTGCAGCAACTGTGGGCCCTAAATTGGCCGAGAGACCACAAAGTGACTTTCATGTCGAGACTGAATCAGTTTTGAAGGACTTCATAATGCATATGTTTTTATTATTACTTTCTTGGCATTTTTGCCTTTAGTTCACATTAGAGACAGAGGAAAGAGCGAGGGGAATGATGTGCAGCAACTTGAACCCAAGATGTTGCAGTTACATGGTAGGCAGCCAACTGAGCCACCAGGACACCCGGTAACATGTACGGTTTGTTTGGGCAAGCTTTCTCAGTTTACTGTGACATCTGAGAATATCAAAGCCAAATAGTCCCAATTTTGAGAGAATACCAAGACCCTGAGTCAGCTACTGTGTAATATCCTGATGTACACGAGGATGTTGTTGATATTTTTCTAAATACTATAGCAGTAAATCACAAATCATACATCGAAGCACTCCTAATGAAGGATAAATGAGGACTTCAAATATGGTCATTTTTGCTGATACATATGGCTTGGCTGAGCATAAACCAATCACTAGTGGAGACAAACAAAATAGTTTACAGATGGCAAATGTGTGAGCCCATTTGGATTTTTTTTAATTGTGAAAACAAAAGACAGATTGAGACTATACTGGTGTTGCCCTGCATGCTTACAGATAGTGTCCAAGACAACTGTTGCATTATAAGAAAGCTCTGAAGGTTATGATATTAAACCAAGAATAAATATTCCACCGTTTCTCAGACCATTTGCACCAAAGATTTTCCTTGCCAAAGTAACCTGGGTAGTGTACGACATGAAGTATAACAAAATGAATTAGGCTGCACATCCCTCGATAATGTAAATCTTTCTTTTAGAAGCCTTTGAACTTTACACTTCATTGCCAACATGTGAGACAATGCACCAGGTTATTGACAATGCACTAAATGCTGCGATTCACCAGCGCCCCCTGCAGCCAGTTCCGTGAATCATTACTCAATCTGACAGCCTTTGGAAACATTAAACATGTATAAACCAAAATAAAATTGAGCGATTATATGCATGTTTTTCCATCTCAAATTGTGATTCCGTCTTCTGTACACAGTGCCAAGCTGCAGGCTGCTGTTGATACACATAGTTTATTTTATTCTTGTAGACGTACATGCAACAGCCCGTCTTACTTGAGGCAACGTATTTAGAAACACGTAAACACATCACCAGTAGACTTTTCTATTCAGTTGAAGTTTAGTCTGTAAACTACTTTTTGCAAAGAACAGAAATAGGCAATGACGGAGTTATCACCAAAGCTGATATATTTACAAGATGACTCACTCAGTAAAACAGTAAAAAGGGTAGCCTACCCCCTGGTCTGCAAAAGTGGGTGTTAACTGTTATGTGTGTGTTCTCCTCCTGTGGTTTAGCCTCGGGCAGAGACAGCATAAGCGTTGCCACCGTTATCATGATGACCACTCTAGTTCATGAAATAGCCTGAAACAAAGTTGTTTTTCTCAAATGCTAGTCATCACAAAAACTTAATGATAACATTAATGACCATACTTTTCGTTTGTGTGTAATTTGGTCCAGATAAATCTTAAATGTTTTAGCAGAATATGCCTGCAAAAGTATAGCCATATCTGATCATCTCTTCCTTTAATGCAATAGAGGACTTTCAGGTGATGTGTCCTCCAGTGTCCATATTGGAGGCCCACATTCCTTGGCAACAACAACTGAGAACATCTGATTGCATTTCTAAACATTGGACTCTGCTATATCAACAGCACTGAATTTACATGGTTGATTTCTGTGGCGCAGTTTGTGATTGATGTGATCATTTCATCACTGATACATCCGATTGATTTTGTCTTCAGTCATCTTATTAGTTGCTGTTATCATCACACCTGATTTGCACAACAGCTAGTGTTGTGTAGCTGGTAGCGGCGGCTGGTAGTGGTTAGTAATTGCGTGTTAGCATTAACACTATATATTACTTTGCTATATTACCTTGATGGATAGTTAGCTAGCTAACAAATGCCACAACCAACTGTTTGTTCAGGTTAACATAGCATTGGAGAAGAGAATCTACCTTATCTTACCATACAGTTTTACTTACAACATTGTTGAGTGAATCCACTATTTTTGTGCACAGGCAAACTGCTATTAGCCGGTTGCTAGGAGACTTGTGACGCAACTACAAAGCCTCTGACTCTGCTCCGTTTGTGAAAACAGGGGCGGAGTGAGATCTCGCTCCCTTCCCCTGTCTCTGGACATCACCTTTGGCTGGCCAGCTGCGACGTTTCTGCTGGGTGACGCAGAGGCGAGGCGTCATCACCGGTCGGTAGGCGGAAAAGCGGTAGTGCGCTTCTGTTTCTGGGGATAAAGAAGAAGAACAACCGGGCGGTTTTATTAAGTAGCTTCACACGGGGCCATTAAAAATACCTGCTTTTCGCCCACAGAAATGGCGGTTCCTGCAGGTCCGGCGGGTCTGCTGATGGACAGAGACGCCCCAAGCGGCCAGTCGGTTTCCCCTGAAAACAACATTGACATCGACGAGAAAGAGTTGGAAAATATCACAAAGAAACACCGAGAAGACGACGCTACGACGCTGCCCCTGCACTCACCGTGGACGTTTTGGCTGGACAGGTAAATATACCTCCACCTTCCGCGATGTCTTTGCGTGTAAAGCCACGAAAAAGCACCAAAACAATGGAGGGGGGGAAAAAAACATCAAAGGCCAGGCCTTGAAAATAGCGGGAGTTAAAGACGACCTGCTCCTAGCTACCAAACGGTGTCTGACAAGCTAGAAAAGTTTTAATGTCGACGGCTGTATTTTTAGCAAACGCAGCGACTGCCATGTTAACAATGTGGGCATGTTTATACACGTATGTCCAACATGAGTTGACAGTAACTGGTGCAAATATGCAGCCATTCAACTTGCCTAGTCTGCTGCAGTGATTCCCTAACGGGGGAGCTTGAAGGAATCGTTTTAAATCACTATTACTTCATTCCTTAGAAGCTAGCACAACGAGAAAATAGACATCCACTTCCTTCACAGCTAGTTAGTTTACCCGTTTGTTATCTGCTCACCGGTTATCAGACAGGTAGTGGTAGTTTAACTCCACTAAACCATGCCCGGAGGATGTCCTTGGGACTTGTTCTTATCAAATATGTGTCCTTGGTGTCATGCACCTCTATCCGGGAATCCTCTTCCTTTTGGGAACCTGTGACTTGCTGCACTGTTGCATTGTGTTTTCCCTTCCCTCTTTGGCTTTTGGGGTTCATGGGATTATTACATTATATTACTTAGGCCATTTTTGTCAATAGATGCGCATTAGGCCCTAAAACCCCGTTTTCATGAGATTTAGTCTCCAAGGAAGCCGTTTTTAGGAAGATGTTTGTAGTTAGTTGTGCTTTAGTATATAACTGACTTGGTACAGGATTGCATAACTGTCCATATTGTTGGTGGGGAGAGTGAAACTGTGATCAAAACCAGCGGCCTCACACATTCGCTCATTGTGTTAAAATGTAAAATGAAACTGAAATGGAAGGTCGAAAGTAGTTCCTTATTGTTGTTGAAATACCTCAGTGATGCACACGAACCCTTAGCCGAGATTGGACGTTTTACAGCTTTTACATTTATGCCTAAGGTACACAAAAAAGCAAAGATTGCCCTGGGTTGCAGTTTTTGTTCAACACCTTTTTAAAGTCCTGCCATAAAGCCTCTCAACTCTTGTTAGAAGACGTTAATTATGGAAAGTTTTTTTTTGTTTTTGATTAGCCTGCTACCTTCGGGTTGCGTCACTGTAGCACCTAGTGTGGGTTGAAGCCGTGTGATGTTCCCATCTGTTGTTTCAGGTCATTACCAGGGACGACGGCTGCTGAATGTGAATCCAATCTGAAGAAGATCTACACAGTTCAAACGGTTCAGGTGAGCTTGGGTGTCAATTCAAAAGGTCGTCATCACCTTATGAACACTGAGGTCATTTGTATGAGTTGGCTGAGGTTCAGATCCATTTATCTGTGCAATAGATTGAATTGCACAAAGGAACATTATGGCAATTCAAGCTACACTATGCAAGGATTTGATGTAAAAAAGAAACTGTTTTTTTCCTGTGTGTTGCAACAGTGCTATTGCAACAGAGACCAGGGTCCCACCCCCCTAATTGATCATATATTTGCCCAAATGAAATTCTGGTATCGGGTATGGGCACTGGGAAATCTTTTCTGCCCACAAGTGACAAATCAAAACTAAGCATGAAATCCAAACTGTCTCCTCACAGCAGTGAGTGAGCGCTGCGTCCAGAGAAAGCTGGACTCACTCATGATAGATCTGGAGCCTCTCTCATCCCTTCGGTATCCTTTGGCATAAATTGATCACAGACGGATTGGTAAACATGAGTGTGCTGCGTGCAGTTTACTGACTTTAGTTACAGGATTTCTGGGTATTGAAGTTCAAACGGTTACCTCTCGCTGCCATTTGGAGCCGCCGACATGTGAAGCTGCCTAGTGCGGCTTGTTAAGCTCTCTGATCAATCTACTGTTGTGTAACAAGACTAATAGCAGTTTTCCATCTGTGTGTGCACTATTTTAGTGTGTTACAGTGAAGAGAGGGCTTGTACTGCCCAAGGACAGTGTTATTATAATACCCTTCTAAAATCTAGCATTACTAGATTACTTTTTCTTAATGGTGGCTACGAAAACATAGGCCTACAGCGTGTACTAGCATGCTAGGATACATAGTGGATACGCAGGCCGAAGAGCTTGTTTACCAAAAGGTTGGTGCATTCCTTCAAAGGACACAAATAACTCAGTTGGTCGAACAATATACAGTGTTTTCCTCTGCTGTCTGTTTGTGCTTAGATGTTCTGGAGCGTATACAACAACATCCCCCCAGTCACAGCCCTGCCGTTGAGATGCAGCTATCACTTAATGCGTGGAGAAAGGAGGCCACTGTGGTAAGTCCCACACCAAGGAAGTAGTTTGATTTTGAATTGTTTTAACGGCTTGAACAGAAAGGGGGTTATCACTGCAGCCATTCTCTTTTTAAATCCAAGTGAAAACTGTAAAGTGTGAAGCTTGTACGATGTCTAATTTTATCTAATCTTTGCCCAACAGGGAAGAAGAGAGTAATGCAAAGGGAGGCGTGTGGAAGATGAAAATACCAAAAGAAAGCACCGTATGTGCTGTTTTGTTCTCCGTAGCTTTCTTCTCATTTACCAATGTAATGTAACTGATCGGCCTCTGTGTTTTCCTCCTGCTTCAGTCTGCAGTTTGGAAAGAGTTGTTACTTGCTACTATCGGGGAACAGTTTGCAGATTACTGTGCCTCAGGTGAGTTGGTATGACTTGATGTTTCATGATTGTGTCTTCAGCAGGAAGACACTATCAGATGTAGAAACTAGAGGGCAACCTTGGGCTGCAAACAAATCCATCAGTTTATGTAGTACTCTACTGACTCGTATGGTATTGAACTGATATGGTTGTTTTTTGATGGAGGAAATATGCTGTTTTCAAAATACACCTATTCTCTATTGGATTTTATTTGTTTATCATCAACACTGCTGCTGTTTTTTTTTGTGTTGCTCTCTTCCTGTTTTCCAGATGATGAGGTCGTCGGTGTCAGCGTCAGCGTTCGCGACCGGGAAGATGTTGTTCAAGTCTGGAATGGGAATGCCTCTCTTGCTAATGAAGCTAATATTTTGGGAAAGGTCTACGAGCTTCTCCCACACATATCTTTTAAAGCAGTTTTTTATAAATGTAAGTATGGCTGGACATATTTTTTCCCATTACATATACTATACTCGTGGGTTCAGAAAGGGACTAACGCTTTCAATATGGTTCATCGCAGATGCTTTGTTCCATACTATATTATCAGGTATGATTCAGACTCTTCAGAGTTTAGCGTCTGTATTGCTGATTGAGCTTTGCACTTTTGAGAGATTCAATTCAAGCCAGTGTGTGAGCATGGCAAAGGAGGATTTGAGGAGTGTTTATGGTTGAAGGCGACTCAGGGTTTATTCATACTTCAGAAACAAGTGGCTTGTCTGGGGGAATAGTTTAAAAAGCTTATCACCTCTTTCAGAGCGCTTTGAGACGTTGTCATTTGGAGCACATCCACCTTCCTCCACAGAACAACTATAGTTTTTTGTGTGATTTATCCAATTCATATGGAACCAGCAATTCAAGTCCTTCTACTTTGCTGTGTGTTGAACTACTCCTTGTTTGCACTCTTTCCAAAGACTGGACAAGCATGTGATTGCCCAAATCACTCAATGTTTAGACTGCTTGCAAATTCAAAGCATAAAGAAATAAATTCAAAATAGTTGCAGAGAGCACACCTTTTTCTTTGTCTATAGCAGGTTATACTATAGCCTAGGGATCAGTGCAGCCCTACTCAAGACCATGTTCAACAGGTTCGCAAGTATGTCGTTACAATGCCAACATCATGACAAAAACCTGTGAGCAGCACTAATGTACCTTAAGAAAACATACCCTGCAAGGTTTGTACTCAGGATATGTCTCCTATTGGTGGAAGAAGTGGTAGTTGTGTATTTTTAGTTTGCATTGTTTGAACTCTAATGTGATTATTCTTATCGTAGGCACGCAGGCACAAGATGCCAATTTTCTAAATATGAGCTTTCCACAAATACTTGATCCAGTAGCTGCATCACACTGTTCAAACTATTCAAAATATATTTGTTCCACCACAAATCGAATTGTTGTGTTAAACAGCCAATTCATATCTGGAAAAAGCTGTTTTTGTTTTGGGCTTTTCAGTGACTTTTTTCCAGAGTTGTCTTCGCTTTATTTTGTTGGACGCACTTAAATTCAATTACATCTTCACCTAAAGTTGGGATCTGCAGGGAGGGGTGTTTTTATATATCAAAACCCACATTGCTGCACTGTAGTCGAGGTCTGAATTGTGTCCCGTATGATCTGATATAAAATGAACATGCTATGTATGACCAAGGGTTTATACTGAATATGACTATTTTGAATTTTTCAGCTCACAAGGAACATCATGCCTTTGAAGGAGGACGTTCAAGACATTAGCTTGTGATGCACTTTGGTTTTTTAAAATCTGAACTCTGTACTGGCCTGGACGTAAAGCGCTGTTCACAAGTTAAGAATATTATTTTGCATTCAACAAGGAAATGTTAGCAATATATTTTTATAAATTTTAATGACTGATGCCTTTTTCCATTTCGATGTGGCTCCCGGAGCTCTGAGTTCTTGTTGTCATATCTTGGATTTGATTTTGTCTGCAGTTTTAGTTCATGTTAGTCCGGACCTCTTATACTGAACTGCACTGTCACGGTCCTGTTCTCTGCACAGCCCAATGGACCTCACAATTTGGTATAGAGGTAGCAGCTACATAGTCTCACTACTTTTTAACTGTTAGATATGTTTCATGTGTCTTTTGAGATTTCTCTAGAGTTGTTTTAAAACAGACTTTATTTGGTGCCAAAGCCCTTTTTTTTTTTTTGCAGTTGACAAAGTTTGCATCCTACTGATGAAAGTATTTTACCTGGCTGGACTTTGCCCCATGCAGTGAATGTCCCATGCATTTACTGATCAATTGTACATCAAAGTTGCATCCTGGTAACATTTGGAGATATTGCACGTGACTTGCCGTACCAAACACATTATGATGACACTACCATGACTTATTTATAGAGTCAGCATAGGGAATCGCTGCATCATCAAGCGTCAAGATGATTTAAAGAAACCCGTAAGGTTTGATTTTCTTCCAGCTGTGGTTTAAGTGCAGGGTCCAAAGTGAAAGGTGCCTCAGTGAGAGCACCAAAACACATTTGACAGTTCTCTTCCATGACGGTGTTAATATACAAGTAGACCTCCAATTGACTAGTACTCGTCTGCACGTCTCCCGTATCCCGTCTTTGTTGTTTATCCTCGTAAACACAACACTTAATGAAAGAAAATCCTGAGAGCGTTATTTGCAGGAGTGAAACATTTGGCCGTCCTATTTCTATCTGTTTTGTAGCTATGATTTGTCAGGTTTCATGATTTCAAAATAAATGTCAGACTGAAGTGGCAGGTTTTAAATGAATGTAGAAGGCTGCTTCGGATGAATGTACACTTATTTGGACCAGCAATGAGAATGACCGTATCAGTTTGATCAAGTGCAAATCGATAAGTACCATGTTTATATTTTCCAACCTACCGTACCTACGATGGCTACTGGCTTTATTCCAATGTAGGCTACAATAAACTTATTTTTGTGTCATACTTTGGAGTGGTTGATGAGTCACTTAAAAGGGGACAGTAGTCTTTCTGTGAACACATTCTTTGAGATGACGTGGGCGAAGTAATTAAAAAGGAAATTTAAAAAATAAATTTCTTGTCTGTATTTCTCCTTGCACAGTAACAAACATAAATTCTACTTATCTGTTAAAGCACCGTGTTGCCGTTCTAGCATGTGGGGTCTATGTCATTCACTCCTCAGGAGTTTATACCTCAGTGGTTTAGTATCTTTCCATTTCTGCTCAGGCATTTTGCTGATTCATCACGTTTGGCTGCACCAGTTGCCCATTGCTGCTCTTTAATGTTTCTGTCAAGTGACCTGAGGTCTTAAAGGGAAACACAAGGGAAGACTAGTTAGCAGCTCTGAAGTGATCTGTAGAGAAAACTTGTGCTAACAAATAGTAGCAATCTGTCGTTTCATTTTCATAAACTAAAACGTGCTTTTTACACCACAAAAACCCATCAACTTAACATTTGATGAAAATACCAAATCCATAATTTGAAAAAAAGAGAAAATTATGAAATGCAGAAATATGAATGTCTTGAAAAAAACACTCATTAAAAAGGCTGCCAAAATAAAAAAGTGTCTTCGTTTAAAGAATAGTTTATTGTTATTTTCATTGTTTCATATTGCATATTTACCTAAAGGGATTCTTAGCAGAGTGTGTGTGTGTGTGTGTGTGTGCAGATTTTTAGGATTACACTCAGGATATAAGTCTTGGAAAACCAGGCGAGGAACTGCTTCTTGTGCCTTTAGTGTTTTATTTACCACCCTCTTCGCCCAGCTGGCTACGGCCCTGCTGTGGGTCATGAGGATGACGTGCACACCTCAGCACTCACCTTCATTACAGCTGCTAGCACTTCTTACCATTTGCCAGATGTTATTTTATTCATAATGCCAATACATGTATACATAAACTCTGTCCTCTTTTTTGGGGGGGGCTTGCATCCACAGCGGTCAACTTTTGTTGTCAAACTACAATGAATTGAAAAGGCTTGTCCATGCATGCACCACGGTTTGTAATTTATGATTCCTGCCTTGAATGTATGCATTGATTTACAAACCTTAAAGTTTCCATCTTTTCGTATATACACGTACAGGTTATTAATGATAAATCTACAGCAAGGCCCATGGAAAAGATGACAAACAATACAGGTAATGAACAAGAAACTTAACAAATTCAGCACAAAATATAGTTTATTACGTGTGTTGTTTATTTTCTGCCTTTTGGGGGTTTTCTTTTCTACGGGTGCCAAAACTTCTGGAGGGCACTTTGCAGGAGGAATTATGGGAAGGATTTCAATGCTTCTGACATGACAAACTTGCCAGTGTTGTTTATCTGAGTTAAACATGCAGCACAGTGAGGAATGAGAAACGATGAAGATTACTCTCTCGTGACAGCTGACCTTTACGTCATTGTTACTATTTCATGGTTACTTGTCATTAACAGTACACCTTAAAAATGCACATTATCACCGTACTCTGGGACACAAAGTACACACTGTATTTGGTCATCTTAACAGTAAGTACGCCTGTAAAAAAAACACCATACTGGAATTATGGCCAAGTTCAGTTCAGTTTCAGTATATGGATCCAAATTATTTCCAAATGTCTGAATTTTTGGTGAAATAAACCATGATACTCAACAGATCTGATGGGGTCCCGCTGAGTTTCGGGAACTTTGTTAATCAAGTACGTTGTTAACCGATGCCTACAAGGAGTGGTACACGTTAAAGTTGTACATTCGAGATATCATGTCCTCTGTTTTCTCGTCCTTTCACCCATCTGACGCTTCCTCACAGGTCCATTATCTCTAAACCCTCTCCAGAAGTGCTCTTCTTTTCATTACATGTTGAATGCTACAGTCCTCCATTGTTCCTCCGCTGTTCACAATGCCCCCCAGCAGCAAGGGGAAAACAGCATATGAAAGCCATCCATCCCCTTTGGAAATCGAGAGGAGCTTCTTTTCATTTGCTTAATTACCTAATTAACAGAAAGCTAATTACTTTGTTGTGTGCAGGAGTATGTGTGGAGAGGCTGTTACGTAACTGATAGTGATCCTCAATTAATTTGTAACTGCACTCCATCAAGTCAAGGCCCTAATCCGCCGCACATCACCAGCACGACACCAAAAAAAAAAAAAAAAAAAGTGATAACAATTTCAGACACGTGGCTGCTGGGTGCCACTGAGCTTATGGATCCAGTACTGAAACGCAGATCAAGCCGCTGAACAATTAGAAAGCTAAGATGGTGTGTTAGATTGCCTCGATAGCATGTACATACATTTGAGTTTTTCTCATTAATTGCTATCTGAGCCAGACAATCATGTTTACAACCTTACGAGAAAGAACTATAGTAATCCCATAATCAATTTCAGAAGGCTAGGCCCACTGTACACATATCACAGCAACACTACAAGTCTCAGTTGGACTACTGCAGGAATGATATTGTTATAATATAAGGTATACCAAGAAGTCAAATAAGGTTACTGAGGTTACCATACCATACCACCTGTTTTGTCTACCTCATTCTGTAAATATCTCTATTATTATCCTTTATTATATTTTATTCTAGGTAAATACTTTAAAAAAAAAAATTATTTATACTACACCGCTCTCTGCACCTTATTACCGTTTGGTTTTGATTACTGTGTGATCTTATTTCTCCTTAATCACTTATTATTTACTTTACTTATTTACTTATTTGTCTTATTACTGTCTTATTACCTATTTTTTTTTATTATTTTTTTTACTTATTCACTTATTTGATGTTTTACTTACTGTGTTAAGTTGAGTTGACCCGGAGGACAAGAATTTCATTACTGGTAATAATGTTTGCATTGTTATCTAGTACTTGACAATAAACTTGAAACTTGAACTCACCATTGAGCACCGCAAATACACTATAAGCCCCTATAGGAATATTTTATCTCTTATATTTAGTAAAAGTTTGTCTTGTTTGTGTGTTTCCAAGTCCCATGAATAGTCATCATAAAGTCACTGGAGTTCTGACTGGCTGTTTTTTGCCAAATGCAATATGATGTTTGTGCATGGGTGTATGTGTATGTGTGTGTCCCATTCATACTTTTGAATCCAACTCTATGGTCTATGACTTATCAACTGAATGGCCTCAACTGACATCTGTGTGTTTCTCTGGCTTCACCGGCCCCAGGGTCATTAAACACAACGCTGTGGTTGCGGGCCATGCAGTGACTGATGTGTCTCTCTGTGCCTTCAGGCTACTTGCTTCCCTCATCCAGTACCTCTTTACAATGGAGATGTGGCACTACCCCCCACACCACCACCACCACCTCAACCCGTCTCCAGCTGTCACCTCAATGTCTTTTTCAGTTAGTGTCAGCACTTATATAATATCAGGCTCGTTGTTTAGTTTGCCACTCTATTTATCAGCAAAATTAGGTTTTTTATTTTTTATATTTTAGGTAGGGTGACAATTTCCTTTCAACAGCAGATTTTTTCTTTTTTAGCATGCCACTTTTTGGGATATGGGATTGTGTTATGTGATTCGGGTAAGAAAAAGACATGTAGGAATACATTTCAGAAGGATATATAATATACAAATGTTATTATGAAACTATATGTAACAAAATATTAAGTAATATTTTAGGTTAATAATATACTTTAGCGGTACTTTATGACATTAAAAATATTAAGTACAATAAGGTCAGTATATTGAGTGCCACAGTATTAATCCCTGTAGCATTATTTTTCTGTAGGGTGAGACCAGGCGTGGCCAGAGGGTGGCGCTCTCTACTAATAAAACAGGCTTTTCCAAGCGGGCTCATCAGCAGCATTCTTCCTAGATGCAGCCATGATAAATGAAATGTCGTTTATAATGAAATGGGCTGTGCTTTTTCAGACCTTGATCAAGGACAAAAAAAAAGATACTTAAAATATTTTCTCTTAAGGTTAAATTAATGTTGCTTTTTCAATGAGTGCTAACCGGACTGGCCCGTGCTGAGGCTCCTCTGCAGGGGGCAAGCGAGACAGGTTTTAATTACTGTCATGATGTCTTTACACCCCCGATGACAGCAGGGCATGTTCAGTGAAAACCAAACAGGAGTGAGTAAAAAGTCTTCAACCACAATAGCGACTCAAGGCAAGGAGTTCCTCATAACTTTGCAGAAAGTTGGGTTCGTGACGTTTCCTGACATTATTAAGGGTTGACCTAAATGTGATTTTTTTTTTTTTTTCAAAATAAATGCAGCAAAGTGAAAGGACAACACCTGCACACCGACTAGCCCTACTGTCATCTTCAAAGTTATGTAATACCCCTCCCTAAAAACTCCTCACAACTAAGGATAAAAAACATATTTGACGATAGCGCCTAAGGGTGCAGTGAGGGT
>CABFOQ010049943.1:0-12192 GCA_900660455.1 Gephyroberyx darwinii | reverse complement strand
GTCATCTCACAAAAACGCACCTCTCTCTAATCTGACAGTGTTATTCCACTGTAACTTTGCCATTTCGAGAGAATTGGTGTTTGTGAGTTTTTCCTACTGTATTGTAGATGCATGTGCTTCTGTTGCTTCTGCTCATACAAATTTAGATATTGAATTTGTGCTGAAGCAGTTTGCTCTACTTCAAGAAATGAGTTTTATCTTCTTACAGGGACTATTGTTTACTCGCTGACACTCTCTTGAATGCATTTGTTGAGTCTGCTGGAAATTCCTGCTATAATAAAAGGATTTCTTAGAAAGAAAGAAGAAATGCTCACTATTGGGGAGGGGAATTATTGATCTGGAATCTTTTTTCCTTTGCATTTGCTTGGTCTAACTTCCTTTGAACAAGCACACACTCAGCAGTGTTTGGAGTACAGTCAAGTTAATCCAACTTGATTTATGGTGTATCTGTCCCTATTTTTGCTTTGTGTATATTTATTTCTGCTCAGCTTTGAGCAGAAAGAAACAATGCATGCATCTGCCCAGTCTCTAATGGCTTTAGGCCTCGGCAGAGAGAATGTGTTCATGTGTTTCATGTTTAGTGGTAGTTCTCAATCCAATCAGTGTGCATCGCAATCCATTCAAGTATGCCATTGAACAATGAGTTTGCATTTAGAGTGTGACTTAACCTGGGATATGTCAATTGACTTGTAATTAAATTGAAGCTCTGGTGTGAAATCTGGATTTGATTGGTCTGTTTAGAAGGCTTAGGCCTGAGGATACCTGTGGCTCCAACCCAAGATTGTCTTGGGTTGGAGCCTTTCCTTAAAGCTTTTTTGGAGCGTGACATTACTTACTCTCACATGCCTAGACTTCTCTCCATACACCATTTCATTTAGTTTTAGTGTTGTGCCAGTGCCATGAGAAAGGTCTGGAAAAATCCTTAAATAATTGGGAAAGACAGCTCCAACGTGTTGAGATGGTTCATTGCAACGTATAATAATAATAATCCACGGTGACTCTCAAGTTGGGGCGTTGATGCTGGGCATGGTTTGAGCTAGCATTAGCTTGTCATTTCAACCACATGGGACACAGAGAAATGAAGTTGGGGTTTGACAAAGCACATGGACTGGAAACCAAAAGCAATGGGAAACCATTCCATCAAGTCTGTCAATAGCCTCATTAGCTTATAGTTAATAAAGTTATTTAGCTCACTAGTCTCTTTCTAAGATACTGAACTTGCTCAGTGACATGCCAATAAAATGCAGCCTGAAAGTATAGCCCACACATGTTTTTTCTTGGCTCAAAAAGGCGCCTGAGTCTGGGTTTATCGTCATGGCCAATTTACCACCTGTACCCCTTCTATTCCAATTTGATGCTTTTATAGACACCAGTTTTTGGCATAGACAAACGTAACATTATCCTAGCTGAGGCATTCTTTAGCTTTTAAAATCCAGTTGTATCCATTTTCATTCAAGGGGACCACAACATAAGTTTGTCATTTGTTCATTTGTTCCCAACAGGGATCTTTGGTAGTGGCTGGAATCTCTTACTTTGATTCCATGAAAGATGATTGCAATTTTTCTTATTCCTTATGTTATGGCAGAATTAGTCCAATTCATTAATGTCATGATTAATATATTTATTTGATTGAATCTGAATTATGCTATGATAAATCAGACATGTACAAAATCTTTTTTCCCCAAAATGTTTAATGTTTCTTTTTCCTTTTGTCTTTTGACTTATTTGGGAAAACAATAAATACATAATAAAAAGTGTTCAGCTGTGTAACTACAACATACAATAAATAATAAACTACCCAAAAACACCTTAAGTTTATTATTCAGTGTCTCTTATATATATAGGATCTAGTCTGGGGGAATGAATGTCTTCGAAGGAGTTTAGTTACCTACCCCTTTAAAAAGTGACATACTATAATTAGTTTTTAATTTGTGCCATCAATCATTTTATTAGTGCTGGTGTCACTTTCTCCATGGGAGGGATGTCTCATCTTGGAATGAAACTCAAATGTAGGATGTCTCAATTTGGCATGAAACTCTTGAAATAACCTCCCTGTCTTAGAAATGCCCTAGCAAACTCTTCTAACAGAATCCCAATGTCATGCTTGCTGAATCCCCACAGGCTTTTTGTGATGAATGGGAGGTGCCAAGACACAGCTGTAAATATGGATAATGTGCCGAATCATTCCCTGGGCCTATGATAAATTATGATGAGTCATGATTTGTGACTATCTCAGCTGCACTGCTGATGGCATTGGTTTTGAAAATCATTAAGCCTTAAGGATATGCAGTCAAATAAAAGTCAGAGTCCAGTGGAGTATATCTGTGGCACAGATCAGCATGTAGCAGAAGTGGTTGGATTAGTTTCTATGCTGTTTCTTCAGACGTGATGCAGACAAAGTGTGAAATAAAACTTGCCCCTTTGGTTGTTCCATCCACACTGTGTATATTCACCTGTAGCTCTGCTAGGAAGTCTTCTCTCCACACACACACACACACACACACACACACGGCCTGTAAACACACAAAGGTACTTCACTGGTTGTAGCTACTGTAGGTATTACACACTTAAAGTGCACTGACATTATTGACAATGCTGAGTTGCTGATTCTGCAGATTTGAAGGCAACAAATGTGTTGACTGATCTTGTCATTCATTTAATCAGTACAGGGACATTTGGACAGAGCATTGGCAGTGCTGGGCTTGTTACTCAAAAATGTAATATAGTCCTCTTTACTCGTTACTCATTTAAAAAATAATATCATGATTAATAATTAATATAATTATAATTCATATTAATAATATTTACTTATTACTTTCTGTGAGAAATAATTTATTACACTATTTGTCATATTACTTTTCCCCCCCAAATAAAAAACGGAGATTGTTTCCTCTTACCTTCACAATACCTTGCCTGTGCACCTCTGGGACTGATAACCAAATACTGCACAGCTCGGCAGGCAGAAAATCTGCATTTTTTTTCTTCACAGCTAGCGCAGCTTCACAGCTTTTAGTTATGACACAAATAAATCCCAGGATGGAGGTAGGCTTATTAAACTTAAATGTGATATGAAGGAGTGATAACAAAAGTAACGTAACAATTTATTTATCCGATTAGTGACTGTAATATTATTATTGAAATTCAAATAGATAATTTCCACACAAATGTCGACCTCAGCATGAAAAAATTACATTTTGTAAATGAACATTGTGTTTTAGTGAAGCTCTCTGCATAGAGAGGTGTGTGGGTGTGGAGGGGCGGGGTGAGGCGTACATGTTGTAGGATAAATGTATGTGTTTGAGTTATAGGCATGTGTGGGTAGATGGGTGGGGGGCAGCTTCAACCACTCTAAAACCCTCTGCTGATGTTTTCTTGTAACATTTCAAGAATTTCTATGAGGTGAAAGTTTTTCCTCAATTGTGTATTTATGAAAATACAGTTCATTTTCATAATTATACGTTTTATGTTCAGCCAAGCCTCCTTCAAGAGGCAAATAACTGTTGGCATGAGATGTGTAGTATGTCAAAATTGCATGTCACATCCATAACGCAGATTGGTTGTCATGTTGCTGTATGATGCATGTCTACACTCTCCTTAGGAGGCTCTTTGGATATATATGTGAGTGGTTTCATTTATGCTCATAAATGTGCAAAATTATCTGAGAGGTTCAGACTTCCGTGTTTGTGTATTTGTGTTTCATGTTTACGACAGTTCAGTAGTTTGTAAGGATGCAGCAGTAAGAGACTGATGTGCCAAGGGCTATCTCTTTTCTCCATATTGTGTTGAGCAAATCCATTCCCAAAGAAAATCGTTCATATACATACATTGAAGCGTTGCACATACAGCAGTGTGCTTTAAGGTATGGAGTATAGAGTAAAAATGAGGGATATTTGGAATTGTCTTTACGAAAAAACTGTATTTAGGTAGTATATCTGTTATTGGAAATGTATAATCCCAAAAATAAAGCCAAGAATCTCATATTGGTTTGGCCCTTGTAGAAATAGAAGAAAAAATGAGATTCCTGCACAAAGACGTTGGGTTAATTAATTGGTTGATTTGGTGTGATTTTTCCCTCGTCGCCCCACCTCTCTGTGTGTATCTGTACCCTGAATAAAGAGCAACAGTGGTCGTTTTCACCACGAAGCCCCGAGCCACCACCTGCACTCTGTTTCAGCCTGTCACTGAGAATGCAGTTTGGGGATGGTTGTTATGGAGACAAGGACCAGGTAGAGCACAATGACAGAGAGCAATGACCAAGATGAGCTGGAGGGCCAAGCCTAACAACCCTTCTGTTGACTGGGGTTTACATACATTTGATTGACGTGCGAATAAGGTGAAGTTCACTGATAGTGATGTTTTGTGTCTGTGCGGTGTCAACTCACTGCCACTGAGATAAGCTTTTGTAAGTGCTTATTTTGCCTTCTCCCAATGAGCTCTGTTGTGTAAACGCATCTTGTGTTTCTCTGTACTCAACCATAGAGTTCTATAATATTCAACAAACCAAATTGAAGCAAAACCACAGGACTTATATAAAAGGTGATTACCCCACAGGCCCTTTGAAGATCACAAATTGAGAAAGAAATGTCAGTTTTGCACTTAATTTTGTAAGTAGTGGTTTGTGATATCATTGTTTTTTTTCTGCCCTTGAGCAAGACACTGAAACTGCCAAGTCACGCAGAGGCAAATGTATCTAAGCAGTATATCTAGAAAGACTAGTTATATATATTCTAGATATATATGATATGAAGAAAGAATTCTAGTTGCCAAATTGCCCAACAAAGTAACCCTGAAACAAAACAGGCAACAGCAGTATAGCTTGAATGTGGTTACTTGGTTTCTTTTGTTTTATTGCCATTCCGGTGATTGATCACTGGTTGTGTTCAAGGCTCATTATACCCTAATCCACGTTTTAAATTGGTCTTAGAAGTTTCAGGATAAACAACTGGCTCAATTCATTGTTCGTACCACACATGCAGACACCCATCTTGAGTCTAAATTCCTGTGTCTTTGGGTTGTTAAGTGCTTTGTCATTCCTTTATGGATGTGATGTTCTCTGGCAAGATTTCAGGTTGCCTCCACAGTTAGCCATAAACTCAGCCTCTCTGCAGTCGGTGCTATTGAGGGTGAGTCAGCAGAATTTGCTCATAGACCGAGAGAACCTGGCCTCAGACTGGGGTGAAGGTGAAGGTGGATGTGGATGGGGAGCTCAAGCTAATTACGCTGATACCTGGACTAATCGAAGACCACCACGTGACTGTTCATGCTGGTTTGAGGGCATGCACACACACACACACACTGCTGCACATATGCACAGACACATACACAACAAACACTGGCAAACTGTCTCACATACAGTACATCCCCTGCTCTCTGACAAAACTAACAGACAAAACTGACAACTGTAGATATTGAACATCGCTTCCAGACAGCAATAGAAGTGGCAGTAATCAGTACATTTGTTTTCAAACTACCCAGTTACTCTTTGAACGAGCACTCAGCCAGTCAAATAAAAGCCAGTTCAGTGTGCCACTTGAAAATTCAAACTGTTATTATGTTGTCTCAGCAGCAGCACATACTCATTTTGCGCCAGGAACTAAACCTTTCCGACGAGACAGAGCAATAGTATGCTAGAGCTGTGAGTCCCAGTGGAGGGAATTTATAGGTAGCAGGTGGACTGCTAAAACCAGCTGTTGTTTACTAGGTCAACAGGGTTCATATACGCAGGTGCAAGTATGCAAAATTACATGTAATCGCCACACTATAATTTAGCTTGGTTGAGACGTCCAAAACTAACAATGTTAGATTGGGAGAAGGCCGTTAAGAAGAACAACACTAGACAAAGCAGCAGTAGTGTGAAGGTTAGACAAACTGGCTTGTGAATGTAAGGTTGTTTATACTGTATTCCCATGACTGCTGGGAAAATCTGGGCAGTGGAAGTGAATAAGAAAAAAAACTGGGCTTCAGTTATAGAGCCCCCTGAGCACGCCACTTCACACTTAGCCACTTAGCAACTGCTCTAGTTGAGCTGCTCATTGGCCTGCAGTCGAAGATGGTGGTTGTACTGGGCAACTCCTAGGTGTGAGTGTGTGGCAGGGCATTGCTGGGAAGAGCAGTTGTCACCCTAACCTGTGTAAATAGCAGTAAAAAACTATAATGTCAAAGAGCAGAGGATGTTTTAATCTTGCTCTACATTGCCTCCAGCTGTACAACTGCTCCATCTGAACATCTTCTCTCATGAAAATGGGGTATGCCTGCTGACCCTTTCCTACTTTCTACATGGCACTCAAGCAGGTAGTTTGCTATTAGCTGACTTCTTAACCGAGACCCATGAGGAGAAGAGATGCCACCTTAAATTGCTGACTGACAGCTGTAAGCCTGCACAGTTAACCGACATGTACACTGCTAATTCAGGCTAAACTGTTGTCTTATGCCGGAGATGTGCAAGAAATGTTCATGAGATGCCGTCCAGGTTGTGGGGCCTAGAGAGTGATGTATAGCAATCAAGGTTGTTCACAGACTGTGTCTGAATGATTGACAGGTTCATCACATTAAGTCACGCCATTGTTTTTGCTGCGATTGTATCCTACTGTCAATCAAAGTGTGTGTGCATTAATACTACGGGGAGTTTTCCACAAACGTGTGTGAGCATACAAATGAATGCCTGTGAGTCTGCATGCCACTTGTTCTTCATGAGCACACATGCACAAATGCACACACACACACACACACACACATAAACCATGGAAATGGGAATCTCCTGATGAAAAGCTAAACCTAGGTGTATTACTACCCACCTAATCCTAAGTATCCACAGACAGACATGTTTTCGAAGCAACACACTTTAATCAACAGGGAGGAAGCTGGCAAGCGAATGCAACAACAGCCTGCTTGAAACCAGATTCCAGGTTTTCATAATCTGGGCTCACTAGTGTACAACAACAGTTTAACACCACAGGAGTTCCAAGGATTTTCTCTCCATCTTCTCATTTCGACAGATCTTGTTTTCACTCTAAAGCGAATACATAACCCCCCCCACCCCCAAGGCTCCTGAGATGACTGTGGCTATTTTTACCACAAGAAGATGCTTGGTCCTTGGATGAATATTAATGCAGAGTGGTTTTAATGTAGAATCTGTAATCTGGGGTGGTGGCTGTACCATATTTCTGCGTATAGCTTGGGGATCAATTTTCCTACGTTTTCCACGGTTACATAACACCTCTTTTTTTTTTTTGCCTCCACTGGATCCTAAAGCGAGGCGAGGATAGTGGATTTACATGAGCTGAGGAACTCTATTCCACTGCATGAAGAGAAAATGTGTCCCTCCTGCACAGTTGGCGTTAAGTCCACAGACTGCATCAGGAGATCTGTTTGCTGTTGTTGTCCAATTGTTTTCAGCACAGAGGATGTTGCATGTTGCTCACTTGACAGCTAGTGTTTTCTGCACTGTGTATAGTTTACATTGTAAAACGTTGCTGAAGGAGGACATGCACATTTGATTAAATGTAACTTCCTGGCACTTATTGTATTGTCTTGATGCTGTAACCCCCATTCATCTGGTACTCCAAATAGGTTCAAGCAAACTCTTACGTATTATTGGCAACTATTGACTGGCTGACTGAGGTTGTTGACTTACAACTCAAACCCAGAGTCACTAGGAAGTGAAATGAGTTTGTATGCATCAGGTTGTGCCCATGTTGTGCCTTGGGTGCTAATGTAACAGCAGCCTGTTTGCAAGATGAATTTGCCTGGCTGCTAAATGTACCACTAAATCTGATATCTGTTCTGTAACAGCGTGCCAAGACAATGACACTCTGAAAATGAGCCACAATGTTAAAAGAGATTTGCCTCGGGCAAAATAACAAAAGACTCTCTCTCTTCCCTCCCTGCCTCTCTCTCTCTCTCTCTCTCTCTCTCTCTCTCTCTCTCTCTCTCTGTGTGTGTGTGGTGTGTGGTGTGTGTGTGTGTGTGTATCCTGTCCCCTCATGGGATTTTGTTTGCTGTTTAGTCGGCCTCTACATCATGCCTCTTGATTTTAATGACATAGCAGACTCTTTATCTATCCACTGCAGTAGCTACCTCTCCATGGCAGTATTTGTGGTAGTTTTGGATGGTGAGAGTAAATTTCACTCACTCTAGAAAGTTGGTGTCAGGAGAGTCTGGTTACGCCTCATGGACCAGAGCCATGGTGTGATTAGTCTCTCATGATACTTACTATGCTGCTCCTGCACACTCCATCCCCAAAACAAAAACTGAATGGCTAACAAGTAAACTGCAATGTTTGGAGCCTCAGAGATCTTGTTGGTTTGTGTCAAAAGGCTTAATCCTTGTACTGTGATAGAACTATATCAAATGGTGGTGTAGCGTTATTGGTGTTGCACGGATGCCCATCTGCCATTGTGCCCCGATAAGCCGGTTAGGGACAAGGGATGCACAATATCAATCCTGGTATTGGAATATAGTACCAATACCAGGTTAAAATAAGGTTTGGGTACTGGGTTGTTTCTTCAGTACTAAAACCCACTTGTAACATCAGAAATCACAGAAAAGTGACTTCATTTTCTGCGTTTTTCCACTCACAGAAGGATGTTGAATTGTTCTAATGGAGAAACAAATATTTTTTATCAAATTAATTTGTGTCCAAAATCTATGTTGTTCAGTTAAAGCAATGGACTGGATCAGGGGTTTCCACAAACAATGTATAGGCCTATATGATGAAAACAGTTGAATCCATATTAGCGTCCACACTTGGATATTGATGTGGTTCAGTTAGTGTTCATCCACATGTCTAAACTGTTTTCTGTACTTATTTTGTATCTGTTGTTTGATTACACAACATCGCCGTGCACATATTATGTTGGTACTGATTTCTGTTTCCATATGTCTCTGTGCCAGGTGGGTAAAGAGCAGCCATCTGTGTTGTTGTGTCTCGGCAGGTTTGGCCCCGCTCTGTTTGTGCTGTGCTTCATCTCTGTGGCTCCCACCACAGATGTTTCTGTGTGTGTGTGTGTGTGTGTGTGTGTGTGTGTGTGTGTGTGTGTGTGTCAGACACATACTTCAACCTTTCTACAAAGAAACACCAGACAACTGTACTCTTCAGTCGCTTGTTTGTCTTCTTAACACTTTTGCTATGTCTGCCCTCCCTTAGTATTTGAGGAATCATGGAGGCCTTGAGACGACTTGCAGACCCACACATACACACACACACACACACACACACACACACACACATTCAGATTGCTCTGTTATTGTACCACTTGCTATAGACTTTGTCTATAGTATCAGTATAATTCCTCCTGTGATAGCACAAGAGAGTGTGTGTGTGTGTGTGTGTGAGAGTGTGTGAGTGTGTGTGTGTGTGTGTGTGTGTGTGTGTGTGTGTGTGTGTGTGTGTGTGTGTGTGTGTGTGTGTGTGTGTGTGTGTGTGTGTGTGTGTGTGTGTGTGTGTGTGTGTGTGTGTGTGTGTGCACTTGCTGTACTATACTTGTCAGAACAACTTTGAGTTTTGCAACTGTATTTAAGCAGCCATTCATGGGGCATTTTAGAAATGTAGAAAATTAAATCCAGTGTGTATGGGCCTCCACCATAGTGGCAAGGGAAGAAAAAGCATGCACTGAGCAGCGGTGTGTCTGTGAGAAACTATGGCTGTTGGCAAAACTCCTTCACCACCATCGAGTGTGTGAGATGTTTTTTCCTTTTCTTTTTTTTAATGAGACCCGTCAGGCTCGATTTCACACACGTGTAGCAACGCAAATGGTTCGGGGCTGGATAGAGGAGGCGAGGTGCATGATATGCTTGTTCAGGCGAAGTGAGAGATACTGTACCTTGTGTGTGGCACTGCACAGAGCATACGTAGGCTCTCTTTTTCAAAGCTCTTGACCCTCAGGCATCTGCTCTCCACCCTCCCTATGCATTTGAGCAGGAAACGACAGTAGTGTAGGATGGCATTAGCGCATTCCCACTGCCACCACCCTCTCCGGCATCCATTTGTTTTTGGTGGCGTTAGCTTGTTTCGCACTTGGCAGTTAAGAGCAGGGAGGTGTTGTGTTCAAGGTAATTGGATGATGTGGTGTTGATTTCCAAGCTCTTGATGCAAGCAATCATTTCTTGGCCCACACCTACCTCCCACCACCTGGACCAAAGCCATCGACAGAAGCAATTACTCACATTCTAAGAGGAGTTTAATACTAATACTAATAATAGTACTAATACAATAATAATAATAAATGCCCCCATAGCATCACATTGGTGAGGTAGTCAACACTGGCATAATCATTTGGCATAGAATTAACAGTTACCAGTTAGTGATCATAGAGGATCAGGACTGTGGAGCCAAGATGGCTGCCACTGAAAACTGTAGTGCCCAAGGTCTGTCAAAGAGAGTCTACCTTAGTAAACACTGGAACACTTACTGTATGTCGTAGCTGTGTCACATTTTGTTTTATTACGTTTTCTCTAGGCCTCTTCGGTCTGCGTACTTAAGGCCAGTGAACTTCTGGTCTGCTTATTTACAGTGCAACTGATACGCTTGAAATCTGCTCACATCAAGCCAAAGACCTTCGAGTATGCTTTCTTATAGGACCCCCGCAATAAGCTTCAGATTGGGGGTTAGTGGGAGGATAGTGTCAAGTTGGACACTTTACAGTTAGTTGTGTTTCAAAATAAGGGCTCTACCATAAACATGACATAAAAGTGAAACTCATTAAGGAATAAAAATGTTGTTTTGGCTATCTTAAGATATTTGCTTTCACATATTACAGTAATATTTTGTTTCACATTTTGGAATGAAACCCCGCCTATGTGATATTACACAACACGCAAGGTCAGCTGTGAATGCTTCCCAAACTGGAGCCACATTTCTGGATTAATGTAGCCTTTTTCAGGAGGACAAAGAAAGCAAGCAGACTAACAGACAGAGCCATGGTTAAATCATTAGTGAAATAAGTCTGTGTCCCGTTCCCCCATTACCTTCAGCAGAACAACACCACAGGAAAAGGAAGGGGATTTCTCCCTTCACAAAAACGCTGTTACTTTTTATTGGTGGTAATTGGAGCTGTTATCAAATCTGTTCCCCTTCCTTATTCCACCTTGAGTAGAGCGCTGTAGAATCAGGCAATCGTTCTTTGAAGAAAGTAGGATGAGTTTTTCCAAGAGCCTCAATTTTATCTTGGGGGTTTTTTCTGTCTGTTGCAACTTCCTGCTATATTTATTCTCATATGTCTCTGATCTCTCTGCACTCCAGAAAGACAAATTAGGGCTTTGATAGGCGAGTATTGAATGTACTGGATATATAGAGTGACTGGTTGGTCTGTATTACTTCCAAATTACTATAACACCCTGTAAGTTGTTAATCTATCTCTGCACCACTGTCACAGACAAAATCCTGTACACATACTTGATGCTTGAAAGGGAATCTAATTCTACTTGTCTGTGGTCCTTATATTCTTAAAAGCTGTAATACTGAGTTGCTTATGTAATCAGTACACACATACGTACGCACAAAGAGCTTGAAATTAGCACCAGCTGGTACATTGTGACTGTGGTTGGTAAGTATGTCATGTCTATGGTCACTTTGGCAGGTAGCCAGCCTATGCTAAAAAAATTGTCTTGTGAAATTCTGAATCCACTAGCCAAAGTTATTTTTATGATCTGTGTACACGTTGCTGTTGTTTCAGATCTTGAATGAAGCACTGAGGATGAGAAAGAAGCTAACAGAATTCAGGAAGAATCTGCTTTAAAATAACAAAGCTAGTGACACAATTAACACAGACACGTCAGTGGGCTCACCGCCACCGACAGCCTCACCATATCCAGCACTCAGTTCAACACTAGCACTGATGTTCCTTGGTGCCAAACAAGGCTCTGTTCTGCACGGGAGGAGATGAGCCAGAGGGGATGTTAGTCAGGATGTAGAAACCTTCAAGATCTTTCTACAGAGTCATCACCAGCCTACACCTGGATAATGACTGTGTGAGATTTACACTTTTAGAGTGTGGGAGTAAGTGTGAGTGAGTAAAAGTTTCAACCTGAGAGAGTGAGAGTGAATGAAAGAGAGAGAGAAAGCGAAAGAGAGAGAGAGAGAGAGAGAGTGTGTGTGTGTGTGTGTGTGTGTGTGTGTGTGTGTGTGTGATCTTCTGATTATTTTTATTTATAGCCCCGTAGTTACATTTTGCTTCAATGCTTCATTTGTGTTGG
>CABFOQ010049935.1:0-20225 GCA_900660455.1 Gephyroberyx darwinii | reverse complement strand
AGTGCTGCAGTCAGACTAAGCACGTCCAGTGAAGTACATCTCTTCATGTACCTGGAAAGACAGAGAGAGAGAGAGAGAGAGAGAGAGAGAGCGAGAGAGAGAGAGAGACAGTGGAAAGAGTAGTAATACTCACAGGAGTTTCCTACCTCTCCTACATTTCCTCTCATTCCTTAGTGTAATCTACTTGTGTGCTAACATACCAAACTAAATGAAGCAATTCTTTGTGAATGCTGACAGAATATAATACAGCAACAACTGTTGTTACATAACCGAATGTTCCCTTTGATCTGCCAGTGTTTCCAGACATCACTTGACTTACAGAGTTTCTCCCGACTAATACTTTCTCTGGCAGTGCTGCCCTTTTTTATGATGGGAGCATTACCTCTGGGGTGGATGTTTAATGAAAATTATTTCATCCAATACTCCTGCCCTTTTCAAACATGCACTGTTAACTGAGTGATCAAACGTTGACAGTTTCCCCCCTGGGCACATAAAAGACTTTTCTCAACCTGGGGCAAGTTCTGCAGTTCTGCTGTAACAACCTCTGCGACTCTGTGGGCTTGAGTCTGAGCTGCGCGTTTCTTCCAAAGACATTCCGTTTCCTTTTGCTTCTCTCTGTATATGAAGTGGTTGTGTGGGTGTTTTTCGCAGCCCTGTTCCTGGTCGCCTGCCAATGACCGTACTTTGAACCAGCAGCAGCTGGGGCGTGAGCACAGCCAAAGATAGATGGCTAGCCAGAGCAGCTCTCTCTCTATTTGTCTGTCTCTCTCTCTTCACCCCTGCCTTTCTGCCTCCCTCTCCTCCTCTTTCCACGTCACTGATCTGGTGTGAGTCCTCGTCCTACCAGCAGATCCACAACTTTCACACCCGTAGATCTGTGGAGGGAGATGAGGAGACGCCGTGCTGCCAAATACAATTTCTTTTGCCCTGGTTTGTAAGGAGAGTTTTAAACCGCTGACCCTAATACGTTTCTGCCACTTAGAACTTGTTGATCATACATTAGTTGAAACATTCCTGTTGATCTCCTCTCTAAAACATCCACGCTGTGTTTTTTCTTTGGAAGAATGACTCACTGATTCCCCAGGCGCTCAGTTGAAGGACCCACCCTTGCATTTCCAAGGAGCTCTTTTCAGTCTACAGGGTGGCCTCTGTTGTAAATGATTGTTTTTGTTGCTGTTGTAGAGCTATGGATATCCTCTCTGCCACCCCACCCCACCCCAATCTCCTCTCTCTCTCTGCCACTTTCATTTTCCATCCATTTCAATGCTGCACTTTTTGCGTTACGTCTTGTTGATCTCGGTGAAAAGACTTCTCCGTTTTCAAGGCACACACATGTTAGGACTCTTACTATCCAATCAACTGTTGAAGGGTTTTATCGCCACCGTTTCTGTTTTATACCCGACAGATATAAAGGAGAAAGCAATATCTAACAAGGCAGTTGAAGCATTCAAACCTTATTTATAGAAGACGTCTTCATACTTGTGTTTTTTGTCACACATGAGGTTGTCGTTACCTCCTGGGATCTTGCTGTTCTAATAATAGCCGTTTCCTCCCTTAAATAAAATTGCTGCTAATGTGCTACAGACTTCCTCTTTTCCCACCCCCTCGCGTCTTGGTCACTGCCAAGTTTGCGCTTTACATTTTGTTGAGTCAGACGGGGGAGGGGGCTGTAGCTAGACACAGCTCTGTCGGGCCCTTATTGAAGGAGAAGAAGTGGCGCGCACATCCTCTACTGGTGATTGTGATCCCATGATGTTATGAGGCTTTCTACTCAACTGATTATAGATGTGGTACACATTAAAGGATCGGGGGTCCTGCCAGGGAATCAAAGCCCTTTTGAGACAAAGGATAAAGGATCAAACTGGTAGATTGCTTTGATATTCACATTTCCTCAGGCTTCATTTTTTTTTCATGAGCCTCCAAAAAATCTACAGTTCCACCTACTTACCTTTGAGGTTAACTAACGGTGGAGAAACAAATAGAAAAGTAAATGAATCAGTAAGTGAGTAAATAAATAAGTAACTGGTCTGTGCTGAACCCAGAGGTGGCTTATGATGTAACATCCATGTGCCACACCCTGATGAAGGCTTGGGGCTGGAACGTTGGTGCTATTTCAACATTTTAAATCACTGCGAGGAGAGAATAGTGTGTGACTTTCTTTTACTTTTCCATAATTAATGGTAGGTAATAATTAATAGTGTTGACCTGAGATCCACCCTGGGGAATGCACTCACTGACCTGAGCTTATTTCTGGCTCTACCTAGTACACTGTGTCTCACGGCAGCTTATGCAATAAGGGGAAATGTATTGTACCTGATTGCTAATGTGCGTCATTAACAAGTGAATTCAGGAAATTCAACTTATTCACATTACATTATTTATTTAGCAGACGCTTTTATCCAAAGCGAAGTACAATAAGTGCATTCAACATAGGTAGGCAAGAGAACTACTAGTCACCAGAAATCGTAAGTGCATCTCCTTCCTAAACAAGCATCTAAGAGCAGAACCAGTGCTGAGGAAAAAGTGCAATAAGTTATCTACCTACTTTTTATTTAAACAAATGAGACAAGTAAGTGGAGACAAATAGGCAAGTGCTAAGAGGAAGGGTCAGGGTAGTGTTTCTTGAACATATGTCTGTACATCTCACACTGTTGGCAGATGACCGTAATGTAATCGAATGTGTTTGTAGGGAGGAACAACTCCATGAGGGAGGTGAACTTCTGGATGAGAGCACGCTAGATGCACCAGAAGTGCAAGAGCTTCTTCAGGAGAGGTGAGTATTGTGACTATGTACTCTGTTGGAGAATGGAATCCCAGTTGATATAGTAGAAATTTGAACTTTATGCTCATTATGTTTTTTGCTCTCCCCCTCTTTGTCTTAAAGGTGCAATAAGCGATATTTTTGACATTGATGGTCAATTTTAAAACCATATGCTATCTGAAGATGGAGCTTATGGGCCATTGATGACATGGTGATACTCTCAGTCCCTCTAATGTCGGTTGACAAACAAACCGTGCCTCTGCTCCGCCCAACTCCCTGGACCCCCTCCAGAACTTTATAAAAGGAGCTGAAAACAGTCGATCACCACTTGCCAATTTAACGCAGCAGTGCCCTTCATCAAACGAAATGGCAGACAGTGGAAAGCGGCTAGCTGAAGACAATATTTCAGTGGACACAAAACCAAAGAAACAGCATCTTTGGCGCAAAAGTTCTCAGACAAAGAAAGAGGCAAAACTAGAGTCAACATTGGGCTCGCCTTTCCGAGGTGGAGAGCACTGAGAGCCACTAAGGGATTGAAAAATGACTGACTTGGCTTTTTTCCTCCTGGACTTGTGAGTAACATCACTTCCTCTATAATGTATGTATGTGTTTGCTTCAGCTCCAGCTGCAACGCGTTCGTGTTTGGTTTCAGAAACCAACTAGCTAACTACCTAGCTAGCTAGGTTGCGCTATTGCTCCTTGCTGGCAAATATTTCCTACACCACCAAAATATGTAAGCTAATCATACCAACAATGGAATAGATAGATACTTTATTGATCCCAGGAATTCTAATGGTATGCAATATCTTGCTTATAATACTATCTTGTTACTGGACATCTCCAATTTATAAAGTGAATAACAATTGCCTTTATGCCTTTTGGCCCTCTGTGACCACCGTAACTTGTAGGTGCGTGTTTCCTCCTTCAACTTTGTTTTGACTCAGTAGCCCCCTCTAGTGGAAAGGAAAATCGCTTATTGCACCTTAAGTTAATTTGTGAGCTAACTGATGTTAGCTGTCTTTGAGGGGTCAATATGAGACAACACAGCAAACTCCATCTTGCAAGTGCATGGGTCATTTTACCCACACCATAAAATGTGATCCTGAATCTTCAGGAATCACTCTTCAATTTGGTATACATATAATAGACCAATAAGTAAATTATTTCAATAAAATATCAACTTTTAAAATTTTTAAAAAGTGCTTGGTGGATCATACGTATGCCGATTCAGAGAGGTATTGACTCATATTTTATGTGGTATGTACCTTTGTTTTGCCTGAACGTCAGACTGCACCAGCTGTCATTTCTCCTCTGGCTTGTTTACATTGTGAGAAAGATGCTGAGCAGGGTTGCCAGATCTCGGGAGAGACACAGGCAACGGGTAATGTAGAAAAATCACCTTCCGGATTACAATACACAGAGTGCATGTAATTTATAGACAGTGAAAATGTAATTAATTTGATTTATTTAGGTATTTGTGTCATTCTTTATAGTGAAGTCACCTTCACCCTTCTCATGTTCAAGTGTGATCTTTACTGTTAAAAATAAATAGGTTATAAACATTGACAACACTGGACACTCACAATTGGACATTTCTAGAATAGAAAATAGATTTTGCCCATTTTATGCATTTTTTTAGGTCGCATTTTACATTGTCAGATGACTGTGCCTGCTATCATCAAAGACCAGACCAGCAGAGAAAGAGAGACATGTCACATTACTGACAGAAAAGCACAGATAATCTATTGTTCAATTAGAGAAAAAAAACATCTCCACATGAAATCCCTCTCTACTATCAAACCCCTAATTAAAGTTAAGGTACAAAATGTGGGATAAAACCCCAGCAGAACAGCCACATCTGTGACGTCATGCGTGATAGAGTGGGCAGGGGTGCTGGCACCCTGACATGATGTGACCCTACTTCACTTCCTCATCTGGCTGCAGCATTAGAAGGGATACAGTTTGGAGGTTGTAAGCCTTATTTTAAATATTAAGAATAGTGCAGAGGATTGAGAATGAACTCTTCATTAATCGTTCTGCATACATCAGCCAAACTACTTCAGTCTACTTCAGTTAGTAATTTCCCAGAATGCTTTTTGACAACCCCCAGAGAACAGGTGTGAACTTGTTGCTGCATGTCTGACGAAGTCTGAGTCGATTGTGCAGAAGCGTGCTATTGTGAATATAACTAGTAATTATCATTTTTATTACCTTGCACGGTTGACTTTGGTAGATTTGCAGCAGCCATGTTTGACATCCTTCCGTTATTGGTACTGTCAGCTGGGAGATATCGCAGCTTGACTGGTTTAGAGCCCCTAGTGGCCCTTGAATCCAATGGATGATTTTTTTCTAAACTTTGCGTTCTTACCAGAGCATCAAAATAGCTGGAAGTGACAAAAAGATTACTGATGTCTGGTTTATGGAGTGCAAATGGTAAACAAAAAGTCAGAAAATATTTAATATATTTAATAGTGATACTATTATTATTATGCTTTTTTCAATTATGAAAAAGGAGGAATAAAACGAGATGTCTTCCTGCAGACAACAGTTGCCTTTCCTCGGGGGACGTTCAGTTCATGCATTCCATGTGAAAGCTAACCTTCGCAAACTCAACACAGCCAGTACCAAGTTTTCCTCCATGTTTGTTTGAGTTGAGTGTACTGGTACACTGCTCTGGGGGCAGAGATTGCGTTGAGGATGAGGGTACATGAGCATTTGTGCCATGTCAGAGAAACGACAATATCTCATGTATTTCAATGGAACCAATGCGTTGACTAATTAGATGGATTGACAGAGTGCAGTCCGTTAAATTACTGCAACCCAGTACAATGAAATTTGTAAAGACCAGGTCTAAGATATGGTGGAAGGATGCATATCCAATCTATTCATCCCCCATTTGGTGTTTGTTGTTCCCTGTATTCAGTGTGTATTTTTTTTCTGGGTCGTAAGAAAGGCTCCGCCCTTATAACTGCATACAGACTGGTCCAATAATGGCGGAGGATCAGCCAGACTTGAGGTCGAAAAAACAGCGGTATGCCTCCCAAATTGCTTTTGATAGAGCAAGGTCAAAAACAAGAATAAACATTGGGATTGCCTTTGAAAGGTGGCGGAACCTGAGGCAGGCCAAAAGAATGAAAACTGATGCCGATTTGGCCGTTTTTCTCCTAGATAGGTAAGCACAATTTACCTTATCTAATGTTTGTGTGGACCGTTGATATCTGGTAAACTAGATCTAACATCTCATTTCAATTAATCCTAGCCAGGCCGTGTGGAGCTGTGCATGACTGAGGCTGTTAAAGCCAGTTGACTGAACGTGTCGCTATTATAGACAGAGCTGACCGGGCTAACGCTGTGTTGTGGCTACGCTGCACCGCTGTAGTGGACGGTAACGTTAATAAGCTGTCAGCGTGCCGTTCAAAGTCGGACGTCGGACATTCCCAGCTGGTAGGTCGCAATTGCAACCTCCATGCGTTTCCAACCACGCGTCACTGAACGTGGATGCCCGCGAGCATTTCTGTGCCCGACGTAAAATACTGTTCCCCGTGCAACAGCTGATGTTATGGTAATGACATTTACCAACGTCAGCTAGCCAGTTAGCATAGAACGTTAGCAACTATAAGTGCATCCTGTCATCGCAAACGTATATGTTGAACCATTCACCAAACAGGCGTTTTAAGTTAGATTTTCAGCATTGAATGACCTTAAGTGTATTTTGAGGATTATAGACACGTTTGGACGTCATGTTGCGTAGTGTTTACAGTGTATGCCACCATGTTAACATTACGCCGGATAACCGCATGTGTAAAACCTCTGGGTGGAAGGTACGTTCCGACATGTCTAGTTTTGGTGTTGTTTCATGTTGTCTTCTGTATTCTGCTCTGTACATGTGTGTACAGAGGGCAGTGCTACCTAGCACAGCGCATAAGGTAGAAATAACGGTAACGCCCATCTGCTATCGTAGCTACCTTGGCTCTATTTGTGATGATTATTTGGCCTCGCGCGACACAACGCCAGTTTGGGGCTTTCCTTGGCGCTAGTGTTTTTTTTGTCACAGACGTTGTGTACGTTACGTTAAATTATCGTGTCTGTCCGCTGTATGAAGGTAGGTGGATACCAGTTGTGTCTTGTTTTGATTTAGATTCCTCATTGGTCTTTGCGCCAGTGTAATCTTACGTAGATATTACGTTTCCCCTGAGAGTCGAGCCCCAAGAGTTCACTCTTGTTTCTTCCATTGGAAGCTACTAGGCCGTTGATACTACTAGTTCACGTACTCAGCTGGACTAATTGCGTATGGCTTTGAAAACCAAGTGTCAATAAATTAAATACAAGCATTTGGATTTCAGAATTGATGACAATGGATTTCACATGCAGATATTTTTAAAACTATGCAATTGAAGTGGGCTTTCATCATTGTCTTGAGGTTGCCATAGTAGACACTGCCTATATGCTTTTTCCATGGCAATTATAGCAAAACAGAAGGAGGGAAAAGACTGAGGATGAGGGCATATAATGTATGGTCAGATGGCTCTCCTTACCCACATTGGGCTGTAGGAGCAATTGTATTTAACACAAACCACTGAAGAGAACACATGGCTGGCTGTGAGTGGATCCTGGTAGATATGAAAATGAGACCAGTGTAGTTTTTATGATTAAATGCTTTCAGGGCAATAATGTGGAATTCTCATGTGGTGTATGAATACAAGACATCAGTGGACTGTCAATACCTTAATGCATTTTGAATGAAGGGCTTTTGGGTTATGCATGGTGAGCAGTGTAAAACTGAACTATATGCCTCTCTTCACCTCTTGGAGAGGCACATGTCCCCACACTGTGTGTAGGTAGGCATACACTGTTTGTACAATGCACTACCAATTAACCAGCACGCTAACTTTAATGTTTTATGATTGCAGTTATCTTGGGGCTAATCCTTCAGAGGACAAACCTGAACTGTCGAGCATGGAAAGGGATTCTGCACCGTCCAAGACAATGTGAGCAGCCTGTAAATAGATTAATAGACCTTACAACAGACAGTAACATGACAATGGTTTAATCATTTAAAACATGTTTAATATAGTTTTACATCTGATGTAAAATATCCACAGCTCATGCACTATTTCTGCAGCACTATTGCACAGATGATATGTTGACATATGAACTGAACCTTGAATTTTTCCATTTGGTACTGCTTCTGCAGTGATGGCCAAGCACAAGTTAAGATGGAAGAGGAATTGCATCAGAGTGCAATGGCACTTTCACCGAAAAATGAGGATAACAGGTAAATCACATATAACGTGCCATTGCTGTTATTTCCCTGTACACACCCCATCTGAATGTTGCCAACATCGTTTAGCCTACTTATGTCTTATAAGTCCACAAGATGTTTGGAGTTTCATCATGATAAAATGTGATTTATGTATTTTTTTGTGATTTCTTTTGCTTGGAACTGATAAATGAAATCCCTTAACCAGCCAGAGTACACAAGTTGAGGGAGTAAGAAGTTGGAAATGAACTTTGAGCTGTGTGAAAGCCTTGTGTGCCATCTGCATTTCTTTAGGGAAGGTTTTTCTAATGGACACCCAGTTGTGATGGGTTCGTCGACAGGATTTGTGCTGCAAACTGGCGCCGTTCCTTCCATCCACTGTGCTGCTGCTGTCAAGTCAGAAAATGGAACGGTAAAACCTTATTTCAGTTAGTGGGACTGTGATAAAGACAGGTCTGTCTCATGGAACTTGAACTGTCATGGAGCTTGAGAAATGACTTATAGAATGAAAACCAACATCACCATTCTCTTATTTTCCAGCCTTTTATCTCTGAAATGCTTTAGTCGAGGGTTTAATTTATTTATTTATTTATTTTAATTTTTGCTTATTGCTACCTTTTCCTCTTTGAGTGCTCCTTTAGAGTTGACAATTTTGTCCAAGTGCTTACCATTGAAGATGTTTCTTGTTGTAGTTCCCCTAGTACATGTGTCGGTGGTGTGGTGTGCCACTGCTTTCAGTAAATTGTCCTTGTTTTGTGTGCCATTTTAAGGACCAGAGGAAAAAAGATGTTGCTTGCCAAAGCCAGCAAACACAAGACAACTGGACAATGACAACCGGAGACTTGGAAGGTAAAGAGAATAAAGGTGAGTCACACTCATATTATAACTTAAGTGCCCCTCCAGCAAAGAATTTCTGATGATTGCAAGCAAATGATTTGTTTGCAGGTCAAAATGGAGTAATCGACTCCTGCCAATCTGACACAAGCATGCAGGTATCTACAGATTGCCTCGCCGCCTCAACAAGTGTGGACGATGGGAAGTACATGGTGGATTTAGAGAGGTATGTTGATGTGAAGACCAATAGTCAGAATCCACTTTAATGTGATAGATAAGTTGGGTTTTTGTTCCCCCGGACACAACACATGAAAATTCCCATTTTTCTGCTCCTCACCCATATTATCTCCTGCTATCAGTGTTGGATCAGATCCCTGATTGACCCACGCCTTTCACCTTACTGAATACAGTCAGCTTAACTTGTCCACCCCATATCGACACCAAACCTCTCCGTTAATTTCACTTAAAAATCGACCTCCACTGAACTGACCGTCGTGGGAGTACAAAAAACCATTCATGTGACTTACTCGTTTCATCTTTTCTACATCCCTTTAGCTCATCTCAGCACATCGTGGATGAAGAGTGCATCCTGCAGCTGTTCAAGACGTGCCTTGAATGCAACAGACAGTGTACAGTCAGAAAGCGCGTCAGAGGCCTACGCCTTATGGTGTATCAGACATGCTACTTCTGTCACTGCCGGAGTAAATGGTCTAGCCAGCCAGACGCCGATGCTGGGACCGATGGGAAATACGCAACACTTGGACATCACTATAGACCACGGCAAGTTATGTCGCCAAGCAGGCATGTGAGTTGACAGCCGTTCCAAGCGGACAGTGGTTGTACTGGGATCAAGTTGAACAGGGAATATAATCTTCAGGTCCAGCCTGAACACCAGTGATACAGGGGAATCTGCAGCAGGAATTACAACGTGGAGTTGTAGCTTTCATCGGTCAGGATTATAAGGACATGGGCCTTGTAAATAAAGTGCTATAACCTGCACATATAACATTCTAGTGAGAAAAATCAGTGAGCCCACGCATTGACTAGAGGATAACAGGGCTTTTATGTGTTCATTAGACAAAATGCACAAAATTGGTAGACATTGTTCACAACCCTTGGTGTGATCATTAAATACAATCAAGAGGAGCTAAGGAAAAGGTAAGTTATGTAAGGCTGATTATCATTGCCCCCTGGTGATCAGAAAACACAGCACCAGCTTAGTTTAAAAAACCCAAAAGACACACCACAGTCAAATAAATATCCCACTGGCACAGTTAAAACAGTAAGGAAGACATCTTGTAAGAAAAAAAGGAATTTAAAAATCTGGTCAGTGTGTGACATTCATACTCATTAGTTTTGCATCTGTGGACCCAGTTGGCATGAGGAAGAACTTTTTTAAACTAGTCTGCTACAACACAATCCAATATAGTACACAAAAAAACACAGTGAGGGAGTCATTTTAAAACTTAAAATTATCAAGTACTAAAAACCATGGAGGAAGAGGACTAGGTCCAAGTATATGTATAGCAGCCGAGGTAAGTTAGCTACATTTTGATAGTGTGTGTTCAGTTCATTGATAAATACTTACTCCATAACAGTCTCCTGGTTGTATGCTGTGTATGGAATGGGATCACGTACAGTTCTAAATTGTCAATTTTCTCTTTCTGTGCAAATCTTTGAGGGAAGATGGCTGAGGAGACAATATTGTTCCAGCCAGTCAGAATACGTTGTACCCTCAGTTGTGCTGGGCTGAAACTATGTTGTCTCTTGCAGCATCTTCCCTTCGGTGTAAATCTAGCCTTAAATTAATTATTTCACTTGGAGCTGAACAGTCTTGTTCTCTAGTAACTCTGGTCAGTGCAGACAACCAGCGTTGTACTGGAAGGAAGCCATCTGGACACGACCACGCAGTCTCTGGACCTCCAGATCCCTGAAGTAGTCGTCCTCGTCATTCTGGATGATGATCTGCTGCAGCTCGGTGATCTCGTGCTCCATCCTGGAACGCAGCTCTCGTTTCATCTTGAGCAGAGCCTGCAAACACAAAGCAGAAGGTGCACTGAGCCAGAATGACTTACAGCCCTATGGCAATTATGTGCAGGATGATTAGAGTTGTGAAAATTAATATTAAAGTAAAACGTTTACAACAGAGCTTTTACTTTCTTTCATTAATTGGATAATATTTAAGAACAGACATGATCTGCAGAAAATTATTTTCTCAAGTGTTGTAAACCATCATGAAGTTTAACAGTGGACAGGTAAAGAGTTAAGTGTCTCACCCGACAGACTGAACTGAATTGCCCTCATGACTGCCAGAGCTTACACACCACACAAAAAGGACACTGTTGCCTACACTAATGCAAACTTATAAGCACATACAAACTAAACTACAACCATTTCTAGGCTTTAAATGTATTACATCCTTGTTTAAATTGTATGACATGCACTATAGACGGTGCATAGAATTTCCACAAAAGGGTTTTTACCTTTTCTTGAGCTTTTTTCCGAACCTGGATGTCCTGCTTTTCTTGTGCAAGGGTTTCAGCCAGTAGCGAAAACTGAAAGAGAAGCGAGCACATTATAGCTTGCTTGAGTTTTATGAACACAGTTCTCCGTGGAGTCTTCAGTTATTGTCTACAAGGTTCCCGCACTCACTTGACCATCAAAATCAAGGGCTTTTCAATTACTTTAAAAGTCTTGTTTGGTGAAATTCAAGGACTCAAACTTGACATGTTTAGGGCAAGACATGACATTAGTCAAAACGGACATCACAGAGGCTTCAATTTTTTTTTTTACTTGGTGAAATCATTAATTTTCAATCTGCTGCTCTATCAACACCAATATCCATCACAGTTTTGATACTGGTATATTTATGAATATGGGTTATAATGTAATAAAGTACTTTCAAAGCCTTGTTTTACTTCTCATATCCACAAACCTTCCAGCATTTTGCCAGCTCTTACAACAAATTGTTTATTTTAGGACTGCACCGAGGTCAAAGTTGTTTTGTGGGGAAGGGAATGAATTTAAATCTATGGGATGCCCTCAAAAGTATAGTAAAACCAAGGTGTGTTTGTCTTTGGTTTTGTAGTGGTTCTTCAAGTGCTCCCACGGGTTACAGTAGTGTGTGTATGTGTCTCATACCTGGTCCTTATAGTAGTTCTCCATGGACTTGATCTGGTCCTGGTGGTGTCTCTGGTGCTCTAGCCGCTGCTCCCGGGCGTAGGCCCTCTGCTCCCTCAGCCGAGCCTTCTGCAGCTCCAGGCCCTCCTCAAACAGCTGGCGAAACATCTGCATACACACACGGACAATCAACACCCCCCCGGACTAATACCAGACACTAAAATGGACTGTATTACAATGTTGTTCTGCAGCTCTTGGTCCCTCTCAAACAGACAGGTTTCCAGTATGGCCTGAACAGCATAAGGCTGGGATGACATGGATGAATCAGAACAACCGAACACAGAAAATGGTGAATCCTCATTAGAAATAAAGGGTGGATGTGTGTGGAAACTGAAGCACACACAGAATGGCCGTCGCTACCCACCCTCTCCTCCTTGGTGCGGGCCCTCATCAGGCGGGCGCGGAGCTGGACGTGGTAGTCATTGTGGTACTTCTTGGCACGAGCCGTCTGCTGCCTCTGCTCCTTAAGTCTGTTCTGTGCTGACTTTTGCTGCTGGATGCGCTCTTTGAAGTTCCTCTGGAAGATGAACATGTTAGCTTGTAAGTTGTCTGTGTGTGTGTTAGGACTGTTTAGAGACGTGTTTGAGTTTTGTGTACAGTATAAGAGTGCATGGAATCACGTAGGAGGTACAGGTAGGAGACATTTTTGTTTGTCTATATGTGTAATGGCAGATTGGTTAATGTCAGGTCACCCTCTAGACATCCATTGTAACTGCTGTTAGAAACTCACCAGGCGCCTGTTGTGCTCCCGGTCTTTGCGGATGATCTCCACCAGCAGGTCATGTCTCCTCTGAGCTTCCTCCACCTGGAAGACAGGTATTTATGTATTCATCCACTCAATCTCTTTATTTTAAAAGGGAAAGTAGAGTTGGGTCCGACCAGCTCAGGTGCCGGGTACATCTAATTTCAGTTAATCTGGCCAGTTAACCTGATTGAGTGATGACCACTGTCCTACCTGGCTGAAGAGTTTGCTGTGACGTTGGTGGCTGTGAGAGGAGGAACCTGCGTGGAGTCTGTCCACCTGCTGCAACTGTTGCTCCCACATCCGGCCCAGGGTGTGGGAGGAGATGTGGAGGTGGGGGAGCTCGTCCAGGAGCACTGGGAGGAGGTCGTTCTCCTTCACCTTCACTGGAGGGGGGAGGGAAGGAAGGGGAATGGAGAGATAGGAACAGAGGGAAGAAAGAAACCAGAAGATCAACATCATTACCTATGTTTACATAAACTCAAATTATTGACCTTTGATTACAAAAATACAATTTATCTACTTGCATTGCAAGAGAAGCCATTTCTTAATATCTGTTGTCATGCAATGTGCCCCCTCCCTAAGTACAGGTGAATAAGTAATGAAAGTTTTCCCATCTGCCATAAACTGTAGTCACATTGTATTTCCTTAGACCTGCCTTCAAACTAAGCTACCAAACATCAAGATCAGCCTCTGGAAACCCTCTTCCTCTAGATCAAAACAGTGTAGAGAAGGAAACCCCTGTCTAAAATTAGAAGAATGAATAGCCTGTTAGTATGACAGCTAGCTAATGCATACAGTAGCTTATTGATGCAAAAGCCCTAATGACTTTAGACCATTATTGACTTACTGACATCAGACAACACAATACTACATGTGAGAAACATCTTAGTCTCACAACTCTACCAACATTATGCTGTTTGACTAAATAAAATCTCACAGAAAAAAAAGCAAGGGAGAAACGATCTCTTCTGGTTGTCAACAGAATTAAGCCGTTTTAGACATCCAACTGACTTCCCGGAGTAAGTGATATCAAATAAACCCAGCATTTAGGTAGACACTGCCATGGGTAAAGTACTGCTGTGACTGAGTGCATCAATATGACCCTGCCCATCAACATGCTGGGCGGATGAGAGAAGCAGTCCTGTCCATATCAAAGGTGATAACACAACACTGGGAAGGGAGTCTATGACAAATGAAGATGATGAAGATGATGATCTAATAACCCAACTCAGAGGGAATGGAATACATTTAGTAATCACTCTAGAGCTGAGAGGAGAAAATTAGTCTGGTTTACCCAGAATCCATAGCTAATGGACATGTAAAGCCCAATAAAACAAGGGAGGCGCTGCTGATCAGTCAGTACAGTACGTCACCATCCGACCGAGTGCGCACTCTCAGACTGTAGCCAGTCACCGGTCAGCTGCTAGGCTAAGTAGCCACGATGTCTGGGTTATGTATAGTAGACGGATGCCCAAATACCAATGGATTTTTGTTCCCCGGAGATGTAAACGTTCGTATGCAGTGGATGGCACAACTAGAGGGGAGGGCTAGGCAATCGCTCTCCCCTACAAGCTTAGTCTGTCATGCTCATTTTCACAAAGAGGACTTCGCCAACTGGCATCAAAAAAGACTTGGATTTGCAAGTAAGCTGATGTTGAAGAAAGAAGCCGTGCCGTCGCTTTTTGACGGCCAGGAAGACACAAACTTGGAGGTAACTTACCTCACCTAACGTACGCCTTGGTTAGCTAACTTAGCTAGTTAGACAAAACGTGCATGTTTGCCAAGTCAGACACTCCCCGCAGCCCTGCCGTACCGTGAACTTAAAGAGTAATTCCAGTATTTTTAAACCTGGGATCTCTTTGTACATATTAGTCATTTATGCCCCCAAATAGGTACAAACACTTTTGGAATTGCTCCAGTAGATTGCCTCAGTCGGCAGTCGCGAAAGGGGCTGCAACGTAATCGGCAGGGGCAACTGCGCGCGATCAAATTACGTCCACTAAAAGTGCTTGTTTTTGCCGCTGACAGGCTCAGATTGTTATTCTAAGTGTCTGACAACACTACGAAAAGGACCCCTACAGAAATAGACCATTGTTTAACCAGAAAACGAAAGTCTCGCTCAAGGAGAAGTCACGCTCTGACATCTCGCGAGGAAGGAAGAGGAAGGAAGCGTCCTCTTGCAGGAAGAGGACGGTGGAAACGTGAGTCAGTTTGAGAGAGGAGTTTGTTGTGTTGGAGTACAGAAAGCGTATTTTAGTGTATTTGTTTTATCCCAAAGATTAAAAAAAGAACAATGGTTCGTTTTTGCGCATTTCCGAATTGTGCCAACAAAATGTCGAGAAGCACTTCGCGCAGCTTTCATAGACTACCTTTGTCAGATAGGGAAACACTGAAGTTGTGGCTAGTTGTGCTACAAATGGATGCTAACACTCCTGTCCAAACACTGCGCCTTGCAGACCGTCGGGTCTGCAGTGACCATTTTGACCGGGATGACTACTGCCAGCCAAAGAGGAGAAGACATCCTATACCAAAGCACTTTTACCTAAAGAAAAATGCTGTTCCAAGAGTGGAGAGACCTGCTGCAGACAGAGTGAAGGTAATATTAGCTAAATGTATTGTGTTGACCTGGCATCAGTACACACGATGTTATGTAATGTTGTCAGACACTTCCAATAACAATCTGAGCCTGTCAGTGGCAAAAACAAGCACTTTTAGCGCGCAGTTGCCCTACAGATCATGTTGCAGCCATTGCAGCCCATTTCGCGACTGCCCGCTGAGACGATCTACTGGAGCAACTCCAAAACTTTTTGTAGCTATTTTGGGATGTAAATGAATAATATGTACAAATAGAGCCCAGGTTTAAAAATACCGGAATCACCCTTTAACATTGTTCTGCGCTCCGCCGGTGCTATGACGATTTTTTAAACGGTACGCGGACTCCGCCTACCGCGTCCGCCGCCCGTGTACGCCGTCGGTATGCGTTCGTCGGTCTCTTGAGTCTGAGCGAATTCACTCTGGAGTTTCGTTGTGCGACTAGCTAGACGATCTCTTATTGTACGAATACTTACCTATCCGTCTACGCCAGCCTCTTGTCACCATGCCCTCATCCCTTGCTTGTGCTGTCCCTGGATGCACATCGACCGATAAACTCAAAAACAAAGTGTCGTTCTTCCATATCCCCGTGAAAGCAGTGGAGCGATGGACCACGTTCCTGGTGAGCTGTGGTCACACAGGAGTAATCAGTGAAAAAACCCTAGTATGCAGCGCTCATTTCCCCCCAGATCGCTTCAAGAATTTCAACGAGCGAGCTCTTGGTTTTGCAAAGCGCCTTATTCTGGTGGAAGGGGCTGTTCCCTCTCTCCCGACACCCGACGCCGCTAATGGTCTGAGCCTGCAGCTACACCGTGTAAGTTGCGAGCCCGTTTCAAAATAAAATTCATTTCACTAGCAAACTAGCTCGCTAGCTAACGTTACCTTACTTCGCGGTTAGCTTGTATTGCTCTACGTGCCATACGTACCCACGGGTAGATTCTGCCCACTTGCGCCATGCTATTTGAGATGCTTGAGTCGTAGCATTTCTATTTCCTACTAGGGAAAATGCAACGGAACGGCCCTTGTAGTTGACATTCAAAGCAGGAAACTTGAGGCAAGATTTCTCAACCCATAGTTTTCAAAGATGCGGTTATCTTAAGTTATGTTGACATGTACTGCAAACTGGTACTTAGCATTTTCACATATCACTTTCAACAACATCAACATGTTTATAATCCTCAAAATACACTTTTTAGTATTGCATTCATCAAATAAATCTAAATCTATCAAAATACCAGTTTGGTAAATGGTTAAACAAACTTAAATTCAAAATGAACAGTTGTTGATATTCTATGTTAAGAACTGGCTTTGCTAAATGCCATTGCCATAACATAAGCTGTTGCATGAGGGACAGTATTTTATGTTGGACCAAAAAATCTTGCAGGCCTGTTTCTTCCCAGGCTATTTTTGTGCTTTGTGCAATTTTCAGATTGAAATGTCAAGATACAGCTCCTAATGGGGCAACAAGGCAACACTGATCATCTGAAGGACCGTATAACCAATCTAACATGCATTCATACCACAATATTTCCCCTATATGTAGGCTTTTCAGCTGGTTGGTTAAAGCTTACATTGGTTAGTAGTGAGCATTTAAGGCCACATAAATGTTTTCGGGCTCCCCATAAAGTCATAAACACTTCCTTCTCTTGTCCAGTGTGTGCAGAACAAATGTTGAGCTGCTTCATATGGAAACACTGACAAAACTATAAAGATGCCATACTGCATTGAGATGTGATTATTAGGGTTGCCTTCATACATAATTTTAAACCTACATCTATTTCACTCATCTTATTTTCACACCATTAACTTTATGAGCACTTTAGGTCTGAATGTCATCATATGGCATATTTAAAATGTCATCACCAAAGAGATTCTCAAGATGTCTGGAATTCATAAGTGCACATCACTTGCACTGAGGCTGTAATTACCAGCTGGGGATTTCCGCAGTAAAGTGAGATTGTGCGTGTGATCCAACTAGAGGGACTGGATAGGTAGATGTCAGTGTGTGAGCTGACTGCCCTCTCGAAATTCCTAAACAATCAGTACATATCTGCAGAGAGTATACACATTTGTATGTTGCTCAATTTTGGGCAAGTTTGCCTTTGTTGTAAGTAGGGCCCCACCTTCAGATGACTGCCAGCCCCATCATCCTACTGAGAATTTGCTGAGCATGGAGACAGGGGTACCAAAGCAGTTACTAAATTAGATTAAAAAGTACAAAAAAATGGGGGGAAAAGTATAATAATCCAAACAAAGCTCTAATCAATGGCTGCTAGTGCTGTGTCAAGATTCATGCTCCAAAACAACTCGGGAGAGATTTGGGACAATGTTGCAACACTATTGGCTTACGTTTGCAGTCTCCACTTTGCACGTGATAACTTAAAATATTTATTTGCAGGTCGAAACAACATTTGAGCCGAGTCCTTCTCTGACAGAAGATGCACTTCCATCTCCTGCAGAACCAGTGCCACCTCTCGTGAGTATGGTCAGATAAACAGTCCCAGTAACAGCTGTGCCCCGTGTTGTCAAATTCCATATTGGGTATTTAACACATTTTGCTGTCAGATACCGTTCCATCAAGACACTTTGTTTAGTTTAAATTGCAACTGGACCATACACAGTCCCAATCAATTAGGGGATCGCAACATCTCCAATCCCCTAATTTGAACAGGTTTAGAGCTACCCTTTGGTTGTATTTGGATTTAAAAAATGATTTTTTTTTTATATATCTAATTTTTTTTAGTATATACTTAAATGGTGAAATAGAGGAGGACGACCAATACAAAAAACATTTTCCTAACACTTCTTTCCATATTTGTTGGTTCCCATCTTCTGGTGATCTGCCGACCACCAAGTGTGTAAAATGTGAAACAAATGATGTTGCCTGTCAGTATGTGAAGCTCCAACTGCAAGACAAGTGGACATCAATGGTTAGACCACTGGCCCATTTCAGAAGCAAAGGTGAGTGACTACGTAAATTACCTTCACATCAATTAGTAATCATCTTAAAATGAGTGAAGAATCTTGGGACGTGGCAGCATAGTGTACTATTGCTTTTTCCTTTTGAAAGTTTCTACTCTCCAACTGAAAAGATCTCCTTGACTAATGACAGCCCTGATATTCTCTCACAGGCACTCAAGTAAATCTACCTGTAAATCTCCCATGTAACACGGATGAGATCCGTCCTGTCAGTACGGAGAGGTACGTCACCAAGTAGCTTCTTCAATGTGTCATGTATACCGCGTACTTTAAGAGGCGACTTGTTTGCAGACAGCTCTGTGCTATAGTAATTTATCCCTTGTACAAGTATCCATGGTGACTATTTGTTTTGTCCATCTAACTTGGATCATTGCCCTTCTTCTTGATCTCTGCCCCATTATAGATCAGCTCTACAGCACATCATCGACGAGGAAGCCATCCTACAGCTGTTAGAGTCCTGCCCTAAATGTAATAGAAAATGCCGCTGCGTCAAACATGTGCGAAGTCCCTACTTAATCGTCTACCAGAGCTGCTACTTCTGCGAGTATCACGGCAAGTGGGCCAGCCAGCCAGAAGCTAGGAACATCAACATCTCTAAGCAATGCAAACCACGCAAAAAGAAACAGCCCCGACTAGACACAGTGTCTGTAAATGCTGAGACTCAGGCATCGCATCTTGAAAAGATAGGCGTTCCCCAGTCAGCAGGCTCTGACCTACCAGTGACCAACCATCAATAACAGAGCTGAGCAACAGAACTGCAACAGTTTGCAACCCCTGTTACACCGCCTTGACTTACAAGAGGGTACAGGAAAACAAACCTACCTCGTGACACATACGTGTGTTTGAACGTGTGCAAGACATATGGGAAACTGGACTTCTACTGAGAGGTCTTGGAGATGGCAAATGCAGAAGTCTTAACTTACATGGTGGGACTTTCCTGGGGTGCTCCTGCCGTCTGCGTCCTGGTGTGGTTTGTCTGGTGTGCTGTGACCGATGCTGGGGTGTTGTTACTTTAGCTGGGGACAGTCTTGGGGTCCGGGGAACATCCCTCAGTATGGCCTCTCTGTACTCCTGCTCCTTAGTGCATACACACATATATACAGACACAGGTCATAGGTGTCAGTCCACCACAACCTAAAAGCCATGATACGTGGCTAACGTGGGCAAATTGCCACAGCCAACAACATTCATATACTAATATCTAGCAAAGACTATTTCTATTTTTTGATGTGAGATGCCGAAATTAAAGTTGGATTTTGAGGAAATGTTTCTCTTTTCTTTAACGCCTGTGTTTTTTTGTTTTTTTTAATGTATCCCAGCTTATGGCATGTAGGACTGCACTTTTTCTTGAAGTAAAATCTAAATTGACATCCTTCCCTGTTCTGAGCACTACACCACTAACACTGCACAAAAATACAGCAAGGAAAAGATTTGAAGTTTCTCCTGTTGCATTTTATAGGTATGTGATCTGGATGACAAAGCAGCAAACAATAGAGGGGACGAGCAGGAAAATGGGCACCAATTTGAAATGATAGGAAGTGATTGGTGTGTCTGGGGGTCAACCCCATCTCAGATACGCTAAAACTTACAGCTTCCTGAGCTTTGAGGCGCTCCTTGGATAGGTCTGCCTGTTCTCGATCTTCATACCGTTTCAACTCCTCCTCATAGTCCTTCCTCACCAGATGCTGATAGAGACATAAGATGATCAATTATGATTTAGCCTGTATATCAACCACTTACTTTTACAGGCATATAACATGATGGTCGACAAGAGTTAGACTTGGTCTTGATTACACAAAACAGTTGCTTAAATCTATATCAGTCAGGCAGGTTTGTAGCTGTCTGCCAATCCAGGCCCCATGCCGTGACTGTTC
>CABFOQ010049930.1:0-12584 GCA_900660455.1 Gephyroberyx darwinii | reverse complement strand
GAGACGGCGCCGAGGACCAGCTGCCGTCGAGACCCGGGCCGTTGTTATATTGCTGACTGTGTTGTGGTGCAAATAAAACGGCCCTGCTGGCCACTTGACTCTCCTCCCGTGTTGTCCCTGTCTGTCACGGACCCCGGTATTGTAGCGAGTCGCTACAGACAGTCTATTGAATCCATTTTCAATGGTCTTGATAGGAACTATCCTTTGCCAGGTAAAACATTACAGCATCTGTTACATATCAGCATTTGCTTTTTTTTTTTTTTTTTCATATGGAGTGCTTCTCTCAAATAACATGACAAGTAGTGTCTAATGGTGCTTTCAATTTCTCCTCATAAACTGAGATTGGAAGTCATAAATACAACTTGTTGTGCATTCAAGTGCTTTTGGTCAGAAATAATAAAAGGGACCCAGTAACAGTAGTGTTTTTTCGTGGCTGTTTTATGTGTTTTGTGCTGCAGCAGAAGACTGAAGAGGAGAAATGTTATCATGTTACTGATATTTTAATTCATTTATTAAAAACAAAAATGCATGACAAATTAAAGTTTGATAATAAGAACACACAACAATACTTACAGAATGCCAAATAATAACCTATATTAATTTAAAAAAACATCACCCTTACCAATTGTTGCCACAGCTTCCATGCTCCTTGCCCCCTAAACAGCACATCTTGGCAACCCATGTATCAATCCTTACTTTCCTGGTCGTATTGACCACTTTGTTGGGTTGCACTCACTTCAGAATTATTATATTTCTGACAGGCAGCAAATGTGCCATGCTCTACCTACCCATTGAGCCACAAAACACACCCAAAATGACTCCAGTGATGATAGAATCATATTCTTTGTTTTGAATGTGAAGTGTCTTTTTGTGACCTTTGGGCAAAATTAAAGCGTAAAAGTACAATCCAGACTAATTGCCCCTTGCCACTTGTGGCTTTTGCTTCAAATGAGTGGATATCCCTTGGGAAATGTTCATGCTCAATCTGAATTGCACATTTGGGAATCCATGTTAAAAAGGGCAGTTCAAACAAATGTGAGTCCACAAGGTCAACTTCCCATTCACTGTCAAAAGGAGCAGCTCTAGAAAATGGCTTTTGATGACATGGGAAATTTGAATCTTGGTTATGTAGGTTCCTAGTTTTGGGAGAGAAATGCTCATGCTCAATATTGATTGAACTTCTACTTGACGTGGGTTCAACTTTAGGATAGATATTTTATATTTAAGTATTGCCTTTAAGACTACTCAGGTAAATGCTAATAAGATTCTAATAGAAAACACAGTATCCATTACAGCATCCAGAAATCAAGATTGTCATTTGTTACTCCACTTTCAAAAAGTGTTTCACATCCTCTGCTTTTACAGTTACAGTCAATGTGTACGCGCAGGTATTTGTAAGACTGAAATTGGGAAATACAGGTACTGTGGACTTGTAGTTGGGTATGATCCCCCACAGACCCTGGATTGAAAATAATTTCCTTGTTTTGTTAACTATGAGATGATGGTCATCACACAATGTCCATGTCCATAAATCCCAAAATGTCAGTGTCCTCTGAAAACTTAAAAATGTAACTATTGTGCTGGCTGCTTGTACACTCATTTGTATACAGTGTGAAAAGAATGGGAGGACTCACACAGCTCTGGGGGACACCTGTATTAATAACTCTAGGCTCAGATAATGTCTGGTTCACTTGGACCTGCTGAGTCCTACCACCTGATAATATATGGGTTGACTGACATCTGTCTGAGCTGGTTGAGAAGTATGTGTGGCTGCAAGGTATTAAAAGCAGAGCTGAAGTCAACAAATAACAGTCTGGCGTAGGCCTTAGGGTTTTCGAGATGCTGTAGACCGACTGTTGAAAGACCTGAACCCAGGCTGGTGTTAACTCCTCTGCACATGTTTATTTATTACAAACAAAATAAAATTACACACTTAATATTTTTCTTTTTTTTTTTTTTTAAATAATGATGTTGCACTAAAGATGCTGTAGCCTATGTAGGATTTTCTTATATAATTCAGGATACTCTAACCTCTGAATTGACAGACGCAAACATATTATGGTTATTATAATACCATTGATAAGTTTTATCCTATTCATGAGAAATTTGAAATACTGAGTTACAGTTTCTGTATACACATTCCATTTACTCTTGGTTAAGACGGTGCATTCAAGCTTAGTTTCCATTATCCAATCCATTGGACTTTGACATAAAGAAAATCCTATAAAGAATGCCTTATATATGCACAGGTTTAGCAAAGTGACACTCTGTTTCACATCACAGCCGGTTTCTGACAAATGTTAGCTTTCCCATTTGTTTCTGTCTGTCCCTCTTTAATAGTTTCACTGATGGGAGTACCAAAATCACAGGAAAGCTTTGATCAAAGACTCAGCTGAGCCTTTTGAAAACCACAATGCTGTGGCAGTGAAGAGCTCTATTTGTTATGTGTAAAAACTCTCTCTCTCTCTCTCTCATCCCATAGGTGAACACCTGCGTGTCTGTCCTCAGGGATACACCTGCTGCACTTTCGAGATGGAGGACAAACTCAACCAGCAAAGCAAACTGGAGTTTGAGAACTTGGTCGAGGAGACCAGCCACAATATGAGGACCACATTTGTCTCAAGGCATAAAAAGTTTGATGGTAAGCTATATAATTTTTTATCTGTTACATACAGGGGATGACAATCAGGTTAAATTTTGGTTTTAAATAGTTGCTAGTCCGAACACTGGAACTACTGGTATATACTGACACTTTGAGATAACACAAAGTGATGATGACACTGTTGTTATGATTTTGATTATTATGATTATCATTAAAGAGTTATGGACACTGTTGTTTTGGTGTGGGTCAAATCCTGTACATCTACACCTTCTGTCCCTTCAACAGAGCGGCCTCCCTACAAATCCTGAAAAAAAATAAAGATGGCCTCTCATGATAGTAACCCTCTATTGGCCTATCAAATATGCATAATAATAGCTGAATGGATATTTTTCATTTCACTTTATTACAGTTCACCATAAAGTGTCATATAAATCAGGATTATATGACACATAGTAATATTATGCATCATTTATAAGTCAGTTTCAAAAAGGGAATACTTTCTTTTGTCTTAAAAATGCACATTATCATAACAGATTTGGCAAAAATCTGTGTGTGGGCCAATTTTGCGACATAAGACTTGATATAATATAGCAATGAACTTTGACTTTAACCTACACTAATTGTACTCATTTGTTTGCAAATGCATGAAATTCTTTATATTTTACAAAATACCTCGCCTTGCACTCCATCGTGCCCCAACCATGGCTATCGTTCTGGCCTCTCTTTTTTCATAATCTCTGTCCCTCTCCCTCAGCTCTTTCCTACAGATTTTTTCTTCTGGCACCTGGCCAGGAGATGGGGGCTTAAGAAACTTTTCAGACCTAAGTCTAGCAAGCTAACTAATTATTGGTTCTGTTCTTCCACACATGCAGGTGCGTGCACACGCACACTATGCTTTTCTGACCGACTGACGGAGCAGTGATTTGCATGTCGTGCATTGCACATGAAAGACGCTGCTTGTCTGTATGGAGCAACTGTGAACGCACTCACAGAACGAGGTGGTTTTAACGTGCAAACCGCGTAGTTGGAATTCTGCATGCTTGATCGCAAAGAGGAAAGCGTTTCCCAACAAGACAGTCATTCTGTTATACCATTTCACAACCGACAAAATATATTTTTTGATCACTGGCCAAGTGGGCCACTAAAAATCTATATTTACTGGCCTGTAACTCTGAGAAAACACTGTTGGGCCAGCAGGCAAAGTAGCAATATCGAGCCCGGAAATGAGATGAGTCCATAGCAGATTTGAGTTGAGTTGAGTTGAGTTTTCAAAATGTTGGGAGATGTTGAGATTTTTAGATATCATTATCTCTTATCTAAAGACTGTAATGCCACTTTCTGTGCATAGTTTAATGTAGAGGGAGATGTGAGCATTGATTGGCATTGACTGTAAAACTGAAAGTACATGGCTGTTCTGTTTTGTTTCTGTTCTATTTTCATTAGTTAACTAAATTCCCACAACAGTTCCCATAGGCTGTGGGATGCCCATCTAGTACCAACATCTGCAAAATCCAGATATCTGCTGGCCACCTTTTGAAATTAATTTAATTTAAGATCATCTCAATTTAAAATAAGTGACTCACTGGCAATAATTGTAGAATGAATGAAGTCTCTATACTGCACCTCTGCCAGGAAGGTTAGGAATCCACATTTTGGATTTTAGTAGATCTACATAAACACTACAGTATCACTATAAACTTTGAATGAGTTCAGTTGCATAATTTAAAATTGTTTTTATTTTTCTGTGTCAAGCATGTCTCCTCTGCCAGACAGCTTCATGTTAACTTCAGTGACTTATGTCAAAATATGTGACTCCTTTGATCATCAACTGACAAGTGAACAACACATTTGTCTTACATGCCATGTCAAAGAAAATACCAAGATTAGTGAATTCCACCCTTGACAATAGTAATTCAAAAATCCAGGAGCCTTTTCCCATCAGTGTTTTGAAATTCTGCACAGGCAGATGTGTGCATATGCGTGAGTGGGAGGGGGGAAGCAGGGGCCATCAATACCAAATAAAAATATATAATTACACCTGTTTTTATGCTTGCCAGAAGGGCAAACATCTAAATGTGCTGATATTGCTAGGAGACTGTAGGATTTTAATAGATCCAAGTTGAACTGAGCAAGGTGGTGTTAGTAACCTGATTAAAACAAATAAAAAATAAAATGTGAATATGCAACTTGATCGTTGTTAGGTTATGTTTACACCTATAGGTTTTATAGGCTTATATATATATGTATGGCAATGAAGGACAATGATGATGCTGTTGATGTGTTATTCTAGATGTCAGAGAAGGATTTTGTCTAGTTGTGGTGGGAACTGATACAAGATCATATTGATATTAGTTGACAAAAACAAAATTAAGCATATTGAACATTTGATCTGCCCAATATGCCCGTTTGAACTGTTGTGGGAGGGATCAGAGAACTATGATCTTAATTTGGTATCAGTATCAGTTAATATGAGCTGTATCAGTTCCCACCACTAAACAAAAGTCTTCTCTGAAATATAGATATATATTAGTTGGCCACTGGTTTGTCTTATATTTCCATGAATATCAACTAAAAAGATATCTGCCAGCACCAGGGAAATTAATGGCCAGAATAAGAGAGACTGAGGTTCTATTCATAGAATAGTAGGCAGCTAAGATAGCACAAGTCATCAGCAGCCCCCTTCAGAAGTCGGATCTAATTTAAGTTCAATCATATCTTTTCGACTGGCCAAAATGTAGTCAGGATTTTTTCCTTTCAAAGTTGCCACTGCTGAGTGTTGTGTTAAGCAATCTGTCTGGAGTGTATTGTCTCTCTGTCAGGCTGACAGTCAGCTGAGGGAATACCTGCCCCTCCTCATGTCACTGGCACTGTACTTGAAGAGAGTCAGCTGTGGACAAGTTTCTTTAGTGATTGGCAATGATGTCTTAATCTTTTTTTAGTGCCAACCCTAACTCTTTATTTACTGTACTTAAAACAGCTATGCTTTCCTGAATATTTTTTGTTTCAACTATGATATTTGACTTTATTCTTTATTGATTTTCTTTGATTTTGGGTAATATGGGTAGGAAAGCTGAAAATAATAATATATTGGGTTTTTTTGCCTTTATTTCATAGTTAGTGGTGGTTCTAATGGTTCTACATGGTATATTTTGTACACCCATCTTGCTATAAAACTTTTAGTTGGTAACTTGTGAATTAATGCATCTTGGCTTATGCAAGTTAGTATATTCAAACATTTAGCCAGCATCTTTTCTACCTAGAGCCTAACAGTTGAGAGACAGGCAGGCAGTTTCATTCTAAATGAATAATACCCATTCTGATAATATGTTACTATAATGATGGTGAGACAGTTGACTAATAGTAGCAACTAGGGACAGACATCACTTATGCAGTTCAATCTACACGTGCCTATATTGCCAGGCCACTCAACATCGCATTCCTTCGTCCTGGCACTAAACTCCCTCCACCTCGTGGGGTTTGAATCATCCCTCATCAATTTCACATGCCCTAATTTCTGTCCCCAGTTATTTATAGGGTGCTATTATGAAAACCTTAACTTACTTTTTGATTACTGACTGTTTCCCCCAGAGGCTTGTGGGTTTTGATGCATTATTGAGTAATCCTGAAGCCATAAGTGACTGTTGCACACTAGAATTAAGGTTTGGGTATTCTGAATGTCCAATCATGTGGCCTGGGGATCCTTTTCCCCCATCTCACAGTATTTCTTATATTCCCCTATATAGACTTGGAGCCTGGTCATATTCCAGTCCAATTGATGCACTGTACAAAGACACAAACTCAGACCAACTGCCTAACTTTCCAATCTGGCAACTCTGCATTACTTTGGCTCAGTGTGGGAAGATTCCCCATAGGTTTGTTTTATACGTCTCTGAAAGTATTAGTGTTCTCTGCTGTGTCTCAGCTGGTGCCCTAAGGTGACCTGAATTAAGGACAAGAAATACATAAATGTTTACTGTGGGTGTGTGTTCGTGTGCATGTGTGTGTGACTGAACGATTGAGAGAACCACCAGTAAAGTTTGAGTTTGACCTGAAGTCACTGTACAGTAAATTGACTCCCTGCAGCCGTCAGTAGCCATAGCTAAAAGCTGATTTTGAATTCCACAAAGCTGTCATGTCTTCTATCATATATTCGCCATGATAGTTAAGTATAGTAGAGCCTCATTCATATGAACCTCTAACTCTCACGAATAAAACAAATTATTTAATGGGTGTTATTATAAAAATGATATGGAGATGCAAAATTCTCTCTTATGAACACAACTCTTACATTTACATTTGTTATTTGCTTTTTTTGCAACAAATTAAATTGCTTCCAGGACAAATTTGAACCCAGGATGTAGCAGATACATGTAACGTGCCTTAGCCAACTGAGCCACCAGGACACCCTGACAAATTTTTGATTTTTAATATTGTTTCGGTGCAGTCTTTCAATATCCAATGGCCAGTTTCCCCATGGCCTCCGCTATAGAAGAGGTTGGATTAATGAGGTAACAGTTAAATGGCCTTTATAGGTCTACTGGTGTGGATGGTCTGAAATAATAACACAACAACAACATTACTGTTGACACCTCAAACAAAATAACAGATAGGATTTGAGAGGAATTAGACTAATTTGTATCTGGTATCCCCCTTTCTATTTGTTATTTGTTCTTGTTGTATGTTAGATGCTCATTAGATTCTGTTTGGCTGATGCCTTGCCTTCCTGTTCTCCCGTGAGATTTAGGCAAGAGATTAGTGAGTGTGGTTGGTTGACTACAGTTTGGGTTGAGCAGCAGCCTGGGTTGACTAAGTTCTTTGATCCTGCCCTGATAGACCATCTGTGCTCTACGTTCAGAGCTGCAGTATTTAGCAAGTAGTATCCCTTATTCACATCCACCATCCCTTATTCATACCAGACCAGAACCAAGACGCCCCATTCTCTCCAATCTGAGGGCCCTCTACAAATTCATACACTGCCAGAAGGTTGTGTAAGTCAGCAAACAGGCAGGGCAAAGAGACAATTTCAATTATTGTATTCCACAAATTTCTTCTTTATCTGTAATTTATTTATCTCAATTCAAAGTGAAGTGCCTCAGAAATATTAAACCTCTAGTGGCTTAACAAGTTTTAGTGAAGAAAATAGAGTGGAGCTTCCTGCTATCAGAGGGAGACAAGCAGAACAACTCTGAGTTGCCCATGAAATAATCCATTGTGCTGCAGTGATTTTCATAAATTAGGATTACCGTCCATAATGTCATACCTGGGCTCCTAATTAAGTATTTTGATAGTCATAAGATATGTGTAATATCAAGTTACAATAATAGTTTAAGTGCATTACAGTTGTTTGTGCACTACATTATACTAAGTCATAGTGCTGTGCTTCAACCAACCAACTACTTCATGCATAAGCACCATAGTAATACAAGACATGAATTTTATTATGTATTTGAGAATCAAAGTGGGGATACAAAATCACTTCCGTGTTATAATAGTCAAAACAACGTCCCTATGCATGATACAATGGTCACTTTGGGCCAGTTGCTAACATCTCTTAAATTTCAGTTATGTGGAGTAATGAAAAGAAAAAGAGTCAAGGCTGGTGATAGCTCACAATAAATCGTATCTTTCAGAATAGATCCCATTTTTGTCAAATGAGGGACAGGTAACAATTGTTTATGTGAATGTCAAACATCAATGAATTTGAGCCTGTTTTCCAACATGTTGTAGCTTATTACCTCAAAAATAAAATCAAAATCTATTATATCAAATTGCCCATTGTTCCCCTTGAATATAAACATTCTCTCCATGAAATAAAATATAATAATTATAGCTTTGCTTCTGTCTGCATTTTATACAATCATTGCACTGTGGAATGCCTTTGATTGTACAGATTCTATCAACTTTCTACGATCCTGTGCAGCTAGGAGCACTATTGATTGGCAGAGTGGGAGTGGCAATATCATCACACATACTTTAAGCCTGGAGCCCTTCAACTAAAGACTAACCAAATATCTTCTATTCATTATAAATTGGTATGCACTATAATATAATATTGAGGCAAAGCCTCCAGTTGACATGGATGTCTAGAAATACTTTAATTTGGTCATCAGAAAATGATGAGTTGACATCATTCTTGGCCTTAGATCTGTTGAGTTTTTGTACAAGATGCTTGTACCAAACGTGAGTAGGAACTTTGCAGGAGATCCTCTAGCCCATTGTGTCACTTAGGCAAGCCTAACATAAGTTAATATCCAAATAAATTCTAGAACTGATGTAGCCATCAAAACCAATGACTCCTAATAACTTGGGATTAATCTCGTGTTAAAAGAAGACTGAGAAGGCAAAGATGGTTTGCTACAAACTAAAAATGCCAAGAGCTTTCAAGAGGTAGGCTTTACACACTGCATAGTGATGTATTGTTCCTTCCTGCCTTTATAGAATCCTTGTTTGCTTCCTTCTGTGTGGAAATTGCCTTTTCAAAGACAATCAGTAGAATGTTGTCGCTTCATTTGCTGTTGGTCTTCGTTCATGGAATTTAGTTTTAATTTTGTTCATGCTAGATGTTAATGGCAAGATGCATCATTTACCAAAGGTTCATCAAATTCAAGCCAATAGTTTTATCTGGGGGACAATGAATGAAATTAGCATTTCTGCTCTAAAACACTTAGTTTAAAATAAAGGCTCAAGCCCCTCAAATGGAGTTAAAAGGCGTTACGTTCAAAGCCAGTTCAGTCCTCAGGGAAAATTAAGACATATCATAATGGACGTATATATGTATTTTCTTTCCCAAAGTAAAAATTGAAATCTCTGTACTAATTTCCACAGACATCACAAACTCTTTGAGTGTGAACATTAATTATTCATGTTTCCTATTCATTGAAGTACTGAACAAGTAAAATTTTGATGGTTGAAAAAAAATGCCCACAATTCATAGCTGACATCAAATGATAACATCAAAACAGGATCTCAAAGGTCCTCATTATATTTGCCCCAGTTCTGCTCTAGAGTTATGACCTGGAATTACAATTACCCATTTTGTCATAACAAGAATTCTAATGCTATGAGAAAATAAAAGATTTGTTCAATAATATGTCACTCAAATGTTTGTTAGGTCACCCTTAATATGCTCAAAACTACTAATGCATATCTTGTTAGTGCAAATCTGAATAAGTTGTACAAATGTTAATTTTGCAATTATTCTATTTCAGATAGTGTACTTTAATTTTTAGACTGATTTGTGCATTATCCTTTGTGCACAATATAATAAAAAGTTATAAATTGATATTTTGAATAAATTTAATTGAATTGAAGAGGTAACAATCTTGCACACCGCAATATTTTGACCATATTTGACCTCAATTACAAAATTACACACACATTTATGGAGCACTAGCTAAGAAATTGCTTATCACCAATGATTACCACAACAATTATGTCTGTCCTCTAGACTTGTTATTGATATGGGTTGATCTGAGCTATAGTATGTTAGTAACAGTATTAAAATTGTTCAATACATAAACATTCCAAATATTTCTACCATTTATTTTTCCATCTGTCACCTGACCTATCAACATCGATGCAGTCTTGTGTAACTCGTCATTCCTTTCACCAAGAGTATCTAAACCAGCCTCAAGATAGCTTATTGAAACATTTAAGCATCAACCCGTTTGAACTGAACATTCTAACTCAGTGTACTGGATTTGAAAGTGCATGACGTTCCCGTTGACTGCAGTACAGTTCCAAGTGCAAAGTGTGCATGTGCATTCAGTCACTACAAATACTTTTGCTGTCATGTTGATGTATGGGTATATGTATGGGAAACATACCCTAACCGCTCAAATCTATTCATTCATATCCATCAATTAATCTTGCTCTCAAAATCAAATGTTCTGCTTTTCAAGCTTATTAGAAGTGCCATTATGGAAACTGTATAGCTTTAATGATAGAATATAGCCACAAGTGGCAATTTGAGGGTTCAAACCCTTTTGCGGTTTAACAAATCTGAAACTGTGTTTTAAAGAATCTTTAGCCTCTCTGGGATAATCTATTCCAGATTTGACAAGTGTAAGTATAGTGGGTTTTGATCTGGACACAATTTGCACTGGGCCCACTCCGTCACCCCCTATTGGTCAATTTTGAAAACATTTTGGGGACATGTTTCAACAGCTTAATTAAAAATATCCATCAAGTTTGGTGATGTTTGAACAAACTGTCATTGATTTATGGCCAAATTTGCTCCAGGCAAACATGTTTGGAACTGGTGGCGCCCCCTATTGAGCGATTTCAAAATAGTCTTACACACGTGGTTCAACATTGTGATTAAACATATCCTGTGAGTTTTGTAATGATTGGACAAACAATTTCTGATTTATAGTCTGATTTGTGTTATGCCACACCAATTTTTTTACATTTGTAGTGCCTTCAGTGGTCAATTTGAATAAAACTTTCAGGGTATATTTCAGGTACCTATGTAGACATACTCTGCAAGTTTTGTGATGATTGGCCGGTTGTTGACTTTGGGCTATTTATATGCTAAGCCCTTTTTGAAGTTCATTGGTCAATATCTTGAAAACTAAATAAGATATCAACAAGCTGTATGCAAATTTTGATAAGCTTGGTCCAATAATGATCCACAGAAAATTTGGTAGCAATCGGACCTACAATTTTGGAGGAGATGTCAAAAATATGTTTTTCAAAATATTCAAAATGGCGGAAAATCTAGTCAGGCGGACTTTAGTGGTTAGGCTTTTTTGTAGAGCACATTGAGCTGGACTTGTGTGTGTCAAATTTCAAGTCAATCGGAGTCACAGTGTGAGGTGCGTGGCCTTTCCAAAATTGCGTTTTTGGGCCTTAATTACGGCGCCACCATCTGGGCGATTGGGCTCATGTTTCTTGGGAAGCATTTGCACATCATATCCAATTATTGGAATATAAGTTTCATGGTTTTACAGCATTCCAGCTCACAGCAATTTGAGACATGGCATAAGACAACAAAGAATAACTAAAAAAGGTTAAATTTTCAGAAGAAAATATGTGTACTTGCTTTAGCTTGAAAGTGTTTTTTAAAAAGTCAATTTAGTTAGGAAGATTCTGTGTTAAGAGACCGTAGTAGTAGTAGCAGTAAAAGTAGAAGTAATAGCAGCAGCAGTACTAATAGCAGCAGCAGTAGTAGTAGCAGAAGTAGTAGTATTAGCTGAAGTAGTAGTAGCATAAGTAGTAGTAGTAGTATAAGCAGAAGTAGTAAGTGGTAAAATGTAGTACTAGTAGCACAAATAGTAGTAGCAGAATTACTAATAGTTGAAGAATTAGTAGAAGTGGTAGCAGCAGAAGTAGTGGTTTGGGTTTTCTATTCAGTCATCAGTAAACCACAAACTATCTGGTCTCTGGTCTGTGGACATTGTCAAAGACAGCCAGGGTTACATTTGACAGCCACCAGAGGGAGACAGAAACTGTCAAATGTGACCCTGGCTGTTAGTAATAGCTGCAGTAGAAATAGTAGTAGTTGAAGTCTTAGCAGAAGTAGTAATGGAAGAAGTAGTAGTAGATGTAGTAGCAGGAGTAGTAACAGCAGTAGTAGTAGCAAAGGTAGAAGCAGTAGTAGTAGTACTAGCAGTAGTAGCAGTAGTAGTTGAAATATTAGCAGAAATAGTAGTAACATTTACAGCTGTAGTAGTAGTAACAGTAATTAAACATGTAATAGAAATCATAGTATTAAACATATTGAAAGTATTAAAAGTATAAGTAGTTATAATGATTATTTGTATGGAAACTTTCTCCATCAAATCAAAATGTAGACATTTTTTATGTCCAGCTTTGTGTTTTCTATCCATCAGTAAACCACAAACTGAGTCTCCGGTCTCTGGACAGTGTGACAGCCAGAGTCACATTTGACAGTGTCTGACTCCATCTAGTGGCTTGTAGGCACAGAGCCATTGTCAAAGCGAAAGTGAAACTTATCTTTTTATAATGCATTCCTATGGGG
>CABFOQ010049928.1:14393-24827 GCA_900660455.1 Gephyroberyx darwinii | reverse complement strand
CTCTGCTCGGCCTTCTTGGTGATGGAGCTGATGTTCTGCTCTCACCTGAGATCCTGGGTTATGGTGGTGCCCATGAATCTGAATCTGAATGACTCCAGAGTGCTGACAGGGGAGCCACACAGGGTGAGGGGTGGGGTGGGGGCCGTGCTGCTCCTGAAGTCCACTACCATCTCTACAGTCTTCAGAGTGTTCAGCTCTAGGTTGTTAAGACTGCACCAGGAAGCTGATCAGCCTCCCTGTGGTAGGCAGACTCATCCCCATCAGAGATTAATCCAATGAGGGTCGTATCTTCTGCAAACTTCAGGAGCTTGACGGACTGGTGACTGGAGGTGCACCTGTTGGTGTAGAGGGAGAAGAGCAGGGGGGAAAGCACACAGCCTTGTGGAGTTCCAGTGCTGGTGGTCTGGGAGTCTGAAACTTGCTTTCCCAGCTTTACGTGCTGCCTCCTGTCTGTCAGGAAATCAGTGATCCACCTGCAGATGGAGTCAGGCACATGCAGCTGAGAGAGTTTGTCCTGGAGGAGGGCTGATATGGTGTTGAATGCAGAGCTGAAGTCCACGAATAGGCATCCTGGCATAGTTGCCAGGGGAGTCCAGGTGCTGGAGGATGAAGTGGAGGGCCATGTTGACTGCATCGTCTACAGATCTGTTGGCTCTGTAGGCGAACTGCAGCAGGTCCAGGAGGGGGTCTGTGATGGATTTGAGGTGTGAAAGCACAAGGCGCTCACAGAGGTCAGGGCGACAGGTCTGTAGTCATTGAGGCTTGTGATCCTTGGCTTTTTGGGGACAGGGATGATGGTGGATTCCTTGAAGCACTCTGCATACTGCCAGTGGTTGAAGATATCTGTGAGGACTGGAGACAGCTGATCCGCACAGTGTTTCAGTGTGGAGGGAGAAACAGAGTCCGGCCCAGCTGCCTTGCGGGGGTTCTGTCTCTTGAGTAGTTTGTTAACGTCTCTCTCCAGGATGCAGACCAAATACACCCCTTCATGGCAACGGTATTCCCTGATGGCAGTGGCCTCTTTCAGCAGGATAATGCGCCCTGCCACACTGTCGTGTTCTTCAAACCATTCGTGAACAATTTTTGCAAAGAGTTCAAGGTGTTGACTTGGTCTCCAAATTCCCCAGATCTCAATCCAATCGAGCATCTGTGGGATGTGCTGGAAAAACAAGTCCGATCCATGGAGGCCCCACCTCGCAACTTACAGGACTTAAAGGATCTGCTGCTAACGTCTTAGTACCAGATACCACAGGACACCTTCAGAGGTCTTGTGGAGTCCATGCCTCGACGGGTCGGGTCAGAGCTGTTTTGGCAGCATGAGGGGACGTACACAATATTAGGCAGGTGGTTTTAATGTTATGGCTGATCGGTGTATAATGTCAATGTCTACTTGAAAAAACCTATCTCTCGTCCTCTTCCAATGTTACTCACTCACTGACACACACCCTGTTGGCATTTTAAGGAACCTACAGGAAGTATGATGCTGATTATCTTAACTACCCTCATATAAACAAGTTACGGAGGTGGTTCAACTAAGAAGCAAGCTTTAATTTATGCCTGTGTGGAGGAAGAACCCCCGACTATTACCAAATTAAAGGTTTGCATTCAATTACCATTCAATTGATAATGTAACATTAAGTATCAGAAAAAAGTTTTTTTCACTCCATTTCCAACAACCCACACATACCCAGTCTTACCTAATTGGTCACCTCCTGTGTAAATGCTGCTCTTGTTGTCCACTTTCCCTGAAAATGAAATTATTCTGCCTCTGATGGAGATGTCATTTTATCCAGAGTAAGTTGTCACTCACACAAAGTATAAAGGCAAAACTATTAATTACAACGTTCATCTGGCACTCAGGTCCTCACTTTGCACATGCTTCCATTATATATTTTGTATAGCACAGTCGCTTACACTGTGTTTGCAGAAGAGACATCCATGATCATGCAACATGTTTCTTCTGCAAACACGGAGGCATAAGCATAGGTTCTCATAAGTTAAGACAGACTTGGAATCAGCTTCTGTTTCAATGCATGTCATAGATAGAAATGGAAAAGCTGACCCCTTCTCAGTATATAGGGGCATTTTTCCCATGTGTGAATTTTAATTCAAAAAACAATTTCAAAGCATCTCACAAGAATGTCAACTTGACTGTCAGACTCATAAACAACTTAGAAGAAAATCTCTGGAGAGTGTTTCAGATGCCCTTTGGATTCATTGGGAGATATGAGTTAAGTCAATTTCAATTCATAGTTTCTGACAAGGAAATGGATGGAACTAAAGTTGTCAGTTGCAAATTTAAACTGATCCCTAGGCATTGAGAAGATGAAAAAACAATAAGACCAGTATGATTGTATATTGTATGATCGAGTTCCAAGTGGGTACAGCAGATTGTGTCTCTAACACAAAGCACATCGAGTATCTTTTAAACACTGGTCTTCCAGATGGTGTCAACATCCTGTTATTCTCACCATCTATCTGTATATCACCATCTACTGTATCTGCTAGGCTGTCACACATAAAAAGTATTACTTAACACTTCAGGATTGTCCAGCTTTTTTATGTAGAAGAGAAGTTATAGGTTCAAATGTAGAAAACATTTTCAGAGGTCCACTCATAGTTCGACATAAGGAAAAGGAAATTTTAAATAAAAATCTTCTAAGTGTATGCCAGTTTAACATATACACTTCAGAATCAATAAATATCCATTTTCCATTTTTTTTAACAACATCAGCACATCAGTGGTCTATGTCAAATAGAATCCAATACACTAAAACTAGAGGTGACTTCTTGTTGGTCATTTCAGTAGATAGCTGGCTTGACTGGCTTGACTGAGAAGAATTGCTCAAATTGGAGTGTCTTTTCACCCAACTCAATGCTTCTTGTGGTGCTAAAATTGAATTGCTCCAAGGCTAATTATGTAACAACTCAGAGTGCCTGCATTGGAGTTGAGAATTGGATGTTACAATGGACAAAGCCATATAATGGCAATCAATTCCAGGTCGGAAAAGTAACATGTCTAGCTTTCAAATTCAAAATCAAATGAGCTCTCGAGGAGGTCCAGGAGTGCAGGAGTGCATCCATTGAATGCTTCTAACTATGTTCAGTTCCAACATTGCATTAGCAAATCAGAGAATTTGTCTGAGTTACAAAGCCTGTAGTATTTGATGACTTGAGGAATACAGTTAAAAAAGAATTGTGATTATTTGTATATTTATTTGGATTATACATGTTCACATAGCTATTCAGGAGATATTGGGCAGAATTGATTTGTCACCAAAACTCTACCTTTTGTATGATCCCAACGTAATCTTTGATTCTGACTCTGAACACCTGCTAACTACTCTTACCTGCCTAGCCAAGAAATGTGTTCTATTACTGTGGTCGACAGCCGATGTGGCTCACTCAGGCCTCCAACATACTGCCTCTTGAGAAATGAACCTATGACTTACACCAGAGGTCAGACCAGTTATGGCGTATTTGGTCACCATTGTGGACCTTCATAGAAAACATGACCTGATCATGCCCTCAGCCTTGTCGGTAATGTCATTGATTGTTTTTCAGTGCTATTGATGGGATGCCAATATGTCTGTATGGTATAATGTCATTTTGTATGTATTGTATTTGTAAACCCTGAAAAGAAAAGAAGAAAAAAAAATATAATAAACTATAATAAAAAAGACAATTACAACAAACAAAATAAAATAAAACAAAAATAAAGAGTATACAAGTAGATAGGAACAGAAAACATGATCTAAAGAGGTGTAGAGACATGCATGGATCTGGAGAGCAGGAAGAATTGCTAAAACACCCTCAGATTCAAAACTAAGGAGTGCAAAAATGAACTGAAAAATAGTGTACAACAAGAAAAAGAGAATGTACTGCCTAAGGAAAACATTGGGAATGGCTTATGTCTCAATATCGAGAGACTGGACAGTGCATGAGATGTTTGAGTGTAATCATAAAAAAGGTTTGCTTTCATATTTGTATCTCATCTCATATGAGAGTGCTACAAATCAAAAACAATCTTCAATTTGAAATATTATCTCTTTCTCCTTTAAACTGTATTAGACTATATCCTCCTGAAAGTCATATGCATGAGCTTAGGTATCATATGTTACCACTGACAATCTAACAAGACTTCTGTAATATTATAGGTGATACACTATTTTCCTCCATCATTCCGTCATATCTTCCAGAAGTATTCAAGTAATGCACAGAAAAAAAAAGTTCAACACTTCGATTGCCACAGTGTGTGAAAAAACTGCCATGTTGCTAGTTTACTCCTTCTTACAGCTGTCATGTAGTAAAAAAAAGAAACTGTAGTGCATATACAGAGAGCCTGAAATCCAGCTAGCAATGGCCAGTGGGTGCTGATTGTCAAGTGCATAATTATTTGCATTGAAATAGCTGCATTTAGATGCTCACTGAGACTTGACCTTCACCTCTCCATTCATGTGTAGTTTGCCACGCAGTGTACGGTTAATATGGCATGATAATCTTTCACTATTGTGAAAGAGTTAAATATAGTGTTTGATAGTGCAGATAATACATTTTTAAAAAGGTATTTGTACATGGTCATCCTTGCACTCAAACACATCAGAACAGACACAAAAACATACTCACATGCTGGTTGTCAAGCAATACTATTTTCAAGTGGTGCAGTCTTGAGTGTGCACAAGGATGTACAGCTCTGGAAAAAAATTAACAGACCACTCCAAATTATCAGTTTCTTTCGTTTTACTAGTTATAGGTATGTGTTTGAGTAAAATGAACATTTGCTTTATTCTATAAACTACTGACATGAGTTGTGCCTGTGTTGGAATTCAACAGACACTGGAATGGAATGGCTGCCATACGTGTAGAGATGCTGATTTAAGAAAAACTTGGAGTGGTCTCTTAATTTTTTCCAGAGCTATACAAAGTCCTTTACATAAGCATAGGACTTGCATACAATCCAGATCTGATTTACAGAATGGATCAGGGATTGATTGTAAAACAAGTTTGCATCATCTTAAAGTTAATGCACTATACAGGTAATATTTCTTTGCCATTCACTTGGGTGTTTTTTCCCCTCTATACCTCAAAGGACAATCCATTATTTCCGGTACATGTGCTCTTATACACCTAACCCCTCAGAAGGGGCTCATCCATATCCAAACATTGACTGGCATTTCTATAGAGTGATGTTATATTTGCCTTCTCTGCATGGCCAATATATTATTAAAGCCCTTCTCCTAGAAGCCCACTCTGTTCACAAGGTTTCTATGGTTACCACCATTGTACCAGTACCCTTTATGAGCTCTGTGGACATCACCTCTCTAATTACCTTCAGAGAACAAATCCTCATTTCAAATATATCCAGCCTTATTTCTAATCATTAAGAGATCATCCATCTAGGTGATAAAAAAGGTGAAATCTGTCAAAAGGTGGGCTGTAAGTACCATAATATATAGTATATCCTGTGGCTGTGCTCAAAAGTGAGATCAAGAATGATGCAATTGGAAAGAAACTGCTCAGGTTAACTCAAAAACGACCATGTTTCAAAACTGCATAAATGATCATAGCAATGATGCAGCAATAAAAACTCCAAGTCTTCTACAACAACCTCATCATGGGTAGGCCAAAGTCTGCTCCATTTTCCATTTCAATTTATAGAGCTTCTTCCTCGTATAAAACAGAAGCACTTGTGGAAAATGTGTCCTCATCCTAGTCGCACCCAGCATGACCCAGAAAACCAGATGGATGTCCATGATTGATGTAACCCGCACCTGTTCCATATTCCTTATTTTGCACCCAAACGTAATTGGTTACATATGGACCACATTTTTCAGACATCTTGCTGTTCATGGAGTGACAATGGTGTGTTTTAAAGCGTGGAAACAAAAAGGAAAAACAAACAAAAGGAGAAAATGTATCTTTTGTCTTCATCCTAAACTATGGTAGGACCAAATTGTATTGCCAATAAATATCATTCCCCAAATACTGTGCTGTATGTTGTCCTAAGCCTCTTTCAGATATACACTTCAGATATTTTCTAGAGAATCAGGTCTGCTCTTTAACCGGAGTTGCCCTTCCACACATACAGCACACCACCGGAGAATGTCCGTTTCGGATGCGTTCACAACAACAGAGAATACTCCGGTTAGTTTAGGCAAGGGTGGAGCATGTGCGGTAGACAGGACATGGCGCAAAAAGTACGCTGCGGAAATCACAGTGTTTTGTTTACAGCACGAAGATAGCGGACGAAGTGACCAACTCACTCTCAGTGGCCGTTTTTGCGTTGATGTCAATAATAATTGTCTTCTTTGTCTGATCTAGTTGCCTTCTTCCTCACCCTTGGATGTTTGTATTATCCCGGTTTCACGCCAGTCGCATGATAAATACGTCATCAACACTCCCACTCACACGAGAAGAGAATACTCCGGAGAATCTTCTGCTCCATTCACACTTCGGCTCACTCGGTGATAAAACGGATTTTAGACTAGGGTGCTGGGTGGGTAAAGTCCGTTTGACTTCCAGACCAACTGATTCGGACATTTGCGTTCACACATACAACCCCTCCGAGTAATGTCTAGATAGGTTCAGGGTTGCACTGCATGTGTGAAATGGGCTCTAGTCGCATATGGTCGACTGCATAGTAGTAAATACCACTAAATATTTTGTAGCAACATAGTGAGGAGCTAATGGTTCACCTACATGTACTCTGAGCCTGTACTGTATATGACTATTGAGTTGGCTGCCAACAACATGCCACAAAGTTCTCTTCAAATCTGCTGACTGTGCTGAACTTTGTAATGAGTATTTTGTAGAGAGCTATCCAGTGTGAGGGTTGTATGCTGGGCTGCCCCACTGGAAGAAGGCTCTGACTGGATCTCAACTGTGGGCGGAAATTGCCTCATAGACCCACGGTCTGCGCTTCCTTAATACTGGTGTCGAAGCTAATACACCGAGCTGCCAATCTCAGAAACACAGCACATTTCAACTAAGATTTTCATGAGGGTTTAGTGGTTATTCCTTGCGCTGTTATGGCAGTGGGGTTTTTTTTGTTGTTAACGCACTGAGAATGTGAGAAATGAGAATAGAAACCCCTAATTCATTTGAATTATTAACATGCTATTATCACAAAGAAGATATTTATGTAGTGTTTGTTTATGTACTGTAAAACTCATACTTTATCCACATGAAGTTCCATTCAGAGGAGAAATGGAGTATGAAAGTCTACCCTGACAGATGAGATGTATCGCTCCATGTAGAGTGATGTGGCCTGTTCCTCATCTGGCAGGTGTGAATGTATGCTCCAGCTGTCTCTGCAGCTGGGCCTTGGTGGTTATAATGAGCAGAGACAACACTCTCTCTGCGTCCTCCAGTGTTCTCATCACACACAGAAGGTCAATCACATACTATCACACCCCACTTGTAATTCTAAGTATCTTTACAGGATGAAATAAGTTTTAAATTTAGAATATAGAGGAATGTGTATTGAATGTATGGTTTGTAGGAATTCTCAGCATAACATGGATATTCAGGCTGTTAAATCTTTATGGATGTAAGCAGCAGCAGTGGTAGCAGGATTATTAAAAAAATAATGGGATTTACTTGAGAATCTGCTTTCTCTGTCAATGTTCAAGGCTGATGCTCCCAGGAGCCAGATACCAAACGCCCTCCTAGCCTCTACAGTTTGCAGCTTACACGCAGAAAAGCAGATATTGCAGAGGCTTGACATGACACACATACTTTAACCATTGTGTGTCGAGATAACTCAGTGGACCTACAATAAGTACTACACTTCTTAATGTATAATTGATAACCTTAAGACACCACCAAGTCCTCTTGAAAAATCTTCCCCTAACATTGCAGAGATGGCTCTCCATAAATATTTGTCCGTGTTAGGTAATAAGATGATCATGTGCCATGCGTTACAAATGGTAATCACTGTCACTTCAGATGAAGCACATGGGCAGTAATGAGCTACAATCAGGATTTGATGCAATCAGTCAGCCTTTTTGATGCATCATGCAATTGATGAAATTGGTATCCAGCAATATTCCCCTCATATCCACATATATAATGCTTGTCTATTAGGAAAATATTACTTGAAATCACATTTATGGAAAAAGTTTGGAACTTACATCTGACAGTGAAATACATACCAAGTCTGACTGTCATTTTTGTGAGCTCGTAGTGAATTTTGTTTCTCTTTCCTTTGGATGACATTTGCCATAATATGGAGATTGGCCAATTGCAAGATCCCTGGAAAGCAAATGGCCATAGCAATAATAGGACTGTTTAACACAAAATAACCAGAAAGTCATGGAAATTAATTTGGGAAGTTGTCATTCCTTTGTGTGGGGTTCGGCAGTGTGCATGTGTATGTGGGGTTTGGGGTTTGGAGTTTGGAGTATGTGCGATGTTGAGAACAAAATTAATTAGAAATATTTGCAATAATTACAATGTGAGGGGCTTTTCCTTAGTGTAATGATAAATAGTCTGGGTAGATAGGTATGACCTGCTACCTGGATTTTTAAGGAGCCCAGCCCATCTGCATGCACAAGTGGACACTTATTACTGGCATATAATTATGGTCCAAGGATATAGCAACCTTGCCTGGTAGTGTGTATGCTTGGATGATGCGAGACTTGTGAAAGTCAAACAGCTACTTATGAGTTGAAGGTGCATGCCAGCTGACATGAAAAATCTGGTTTGTTGGCCTAAGGGCAGCAAAGAATGTTGATGGGGGAAGCTGGAGGCTTGTGATTACTCCCTGAAGCATGCAGCGCTCTGCATGACGAGCTACCTCTGCATGACTCGGACGTCCACAATGACCTCTGGACAATGGTCATACATTAGGACAGCCTTTCTGAAGCTGAGAGATAGGAATGCACGGAGAAAGAGAAGGATGAGGAAGAGCTACCATGACAGGAAATCAGTCAGAATGTTGGACAGCACTATGCTCAATCAACCTCCATACACCCAATCAGTCATTTTAATTCATCCCAGCTGTAGGCTAGAAAGTGAACATTGAGCAAGTACTATAGCAACTAATGAAGATACCTCTTGGAATAAGTTTATTTTTCCCCTGCCCCAATGCTTTTTCAAATTTTGATCACGGTCCTGTCTTTCCACAAGGTCTGGGCATTGCGTGTTCGTAATCCTGTCTACTTTGTAAACTTTTCCAGACAAACAGATGTGGGCTATTTACTATGCAGTTCTCAGATGCACTGCAAATTCAACCCTGTAAACTAAATGTCAACACTCCAAATGTTGAGATGTGAAGATGCACAATCAAGCTTATCAGCATTATTTTTTTTTAAATTTCATCATTTATGCTTGGCTCCTTATACTACCCCGATTGTTTGCTATTTCGATTTACATGTCAGTAAATGGTAAGGCTGTTCTCACAATGATGCCAACGCAGTTTTAAAAGCCCATCAAAAACACGTTGGTTTGTGTCTGTTTGGGTGTTCATCATTAGAAGAACTTTTGTCTTCAGTATTGCCCAGCATGATGGCTTACTTGTGTTCACAGAGGAAATAGCTCAAGCAAAGAAGGTGGAAAGATACAGATAAGAAATTAGGTCTCTGGAGAGTATTTTAGATGTATTGTGGATGAATTGGGAGTTACAAGATAAGTCAGTTTCAATACAAAGTTTGTGACAAGGTAATGGATGGAACTGAAGTTGCTGGAAGTTGGTAAGCCTATAAAGTCATCGCCACTTAAGAGGGATCAGAAAACTCACTTTAAAGAAAACGTCTTGGCTTATCAAGTTTTTTCTGTAGGAATTCTTGATATCCTATGGGAATCTTGCAAGCATCCAGGATATGGAGCTTTAATTAATCTAAATTCATCTATTTACACAATCACTCGGATAAAGTTTTAAAAGTTTTTTTGTTTCCTTATAATAAGCAAGCAGCTAATTCAACTAATTCAACAGCTGTTAGGTAAGATGATAGCGATGTAAAAAAAAAAAAAGAGAAACTCCAGGTTTGTCTTTAATTGGTTTTACTTGTAATCTTTTGACATTCCACTACCTTTGCCTTACACTGTGAAGAATGTTTTAGAAATAGTGGAAAAAAAGAGAAACTTCCAATAAAAATCACAAATGTTCTGCTAATCATGGTCTAATTATATCACAAAGTAATTACACAGCAATTATAGGCCCCTATTCTATCTGAATCAGGCACGTTTAGAAGAGAGAGTACATATGAGTTGATTAAAATTATACATTAGATGATTTAAATGAGGAAATGTTATAAAGTATAATGCTTTGTCCGTTTGCATAAAATCTATTTTAATCAAGTTTAGTTCTGTTTGATTAAATTTGCTCATAAATTGGTGGTCTGTTCCCTCTCCCATGTTCACAGTCTGTCTTTGTAGCACTGCTGCACCGGCACAAGAAATGAACAGCATTAATAGAGATACAGTAGCAGTATG
>CABFOQ010049928.1:0-14373 GCA_900660455.1 Gephyroberyx darwinii | reverse complement strand
AGCAAGCAGCTAATTCAACTAATTCAACAGCTGTTAGGTAAGATGATAGCGATGTAAAAAAAAAAAAGAGAAACTCCAGGTTTGTCTTTAATTGGTTTTACTTGTAATCTTTTGACATTCCACTACCTTTGGGTAATAATTTAGGGCTCCACTCTCAATAAAGATTCAGAGAAAGTAAAGGTCCTTTTGAATAGTCCATGGCCTCTAAAATACCTTTCCTCGTGCTGTAGAGGCAAATCATGATAATTAATGTGTGATGAATAGGGCTATTTTGTCCCACTGCCCATAAGCACAAAGATAATGAAGGCTTGTCGTCTATTTGTCTTCTGTTGCTTCTAATTCTGCTTCTAGTTGTAATATCCTACATTGAAGAGATAATTCTTGTAACATGCCAGTCTCAAAAGTACCTTTGCAGTACCCCACAGAGACTCGGCAATAGTTGCTTAGAAACCACTTCCTTCTTCCAGTGGAGCCCCATTGCGGGAGCTCCCTGTATGGCTTTATTTATTCTGCTTTCCGAGACCCTGGAGGGTTTAATGTTCAGGATGCTGTTCACCTCCCACTGTTTTAACTTTTCATCCAGGAGGGTATTAGCAGCATTTAGCAAACAGTTGTATACCTTCATTGCTAAACGTAGGAGATCCAGATGGGATCTCTGTAGGGGATTAAGATTACAAATGGTGATAGTTTCACCTCATAGTCCAATTAATGCGTGTTGTGATTTATCATTTGTCGTTTATGTGTGCTATCCGTCTGCGTTAGGACATTTTGCTTTGTGATGCAATTTGTTGACTAAAATGAAACATGAACCCTGATTTTAACAGATTGGCATTAGCAACAACTTGCTCACATTTGTTACACATATTATTTTAGGTTGTCAGATTAGACTATTCAAAGAAAAAGACTATTCTATTAGAAGAATACTAAGGTCACAGTTTGAGACATCCTTGGTGTGGCAGTTGTCACAGTCCAACAGGTGTAATTGTGATATCACATCAGAAGATGTTTCCACAGATTATTACATCCTCATTCACTTCAGTAGTTAAGTGTTCACTTTCAAAGATGTGTCCAATTATGTCAGTTTGATTTATGCTTCAAAACCTTTCTTGATGAATCTCATGTACATGATCCAACACATGGATTGGGCCTATTAAATAGTTGTCCTAGATAATAGGTAATAAAGTGGCCATCTGCTTAAATATATTGAATTTAAATAGATAAAAATCAGTGTGGATTTAATATGCTATGGTTTACAAGGAAAATTATAGCAAAAGGAACAAAATAATGGAAATTTGAGATTAAAGTATTGTAGAGGGTTCATCTTGTATGTCATTCACAGCAAAGCTGTCAATGTTGACATTCAAACACACAGGGTAACACTATAACTATTATTAACAGTTAAGACCTTAGGGACAAACAATTACCTAATGATTTGTTAGAATATCAACACATTTAATTCATTAATGTAATTTCATTTTCTCGACACATAGATCATTAGTAAATAGCGTCCTCACTCAACATGATCACATGATCTATGAATGATTACCAAATATCATAATTGCCACTTTAGATATCCATCCTTTCCACAAATTATACATTTGTAATCATTTGTTTTTAATCAGTTCGCAAACTAATCACAAATAAATGCTTATCTATCACCAATTTATCAAGCAATAGTAAATTAAAACTATCCTAATTGAATAATTTGCAAATGTTTGTAAAGACCTTATAGATAACTTTATTTTATTTATCAGGTATTCATATTTATACATGTTTCATATCTGTATAATATATCAAAGTATAATAATAAAAATAATAATAATACGTACTATTCATAGTGTTTTCCAAAATTAGCATTGAAATGTCAGTTTGAACAAATAGAGAGGAAGAAGAAAAGTGTACGAAATATACATTTTTAAATTGTGTATGCACATCAAGTCCACAGAAACAGTATAGGCTGCAGGGTGCATTTCCAGTGCCGTTTCCCCTGTCCAATTTCGCCATTGACAAAAATAGTTTTGCCTATCAAGAACAGAGTGCATCAGAGCTAACATTTGTTACCATAGGTTGCTTTGGAGTAGACTACTATGTCTTGGACCTTAAGGACCAATTGCAATGTTAATTGTGCTTACTGAAGAGAACAGAGTACAGACATCATTCAGAAGTTGTTTGTCATGTTAGCGTGAGCACATAGCATAGCCAAGTCTTTAATCTTCTCTTTTATATCTACAAAAACCCACATCTGTCTAACCCTAATTTGTTGGCATCATTACCTATGATTTACTAAGGGCCCAGAAAATGAAATATTAGACTAACTAATTAAATATTTATAATTTATAGATATTCTCAGCCATTAATAAATAATTAGCTAATTGTTTGGTCATGATGTATTAACTGTCCACAAACAATAGTTATTATAAAGTGTTACAAAAGCAGATATGTGGATGTATCTGCACCACCACCAGTCCCAGACAACCAAAGCTATAGCAATACTGAACATAATAAGACCACAACATAATAAGGACATAATGAGTGACGCATATCTACTGCCCTACATAGAGCATTGCCTCTCCCTGTGCACCAAACAAAGCCTCTGAGGCGTAAGGCTAATCACTGCCCTTTACCTGTTGTCATTCATCTAGAGGAGTCAATTGGTCTGCTTCTGCAGGGTGCAGAGGTAATTACTATTTGGCTATGACTTATGTTTGGCTCTATTGTCTGACTCTGTGGCACATATGCTGGGATATTGAGGACTGGAAGCTCAAAGCTCGTTCAGAAGAGTTTCACTTTGACTACACCACACAGTGTTCCCCCACGGAGCTCTGCTCCTAGCTAAACAATGCCCAGCCAAGATGAGTCAAGATCATCACAGTGAAAAATACCTCCACCTATTTTTATCTTTTACTCCAAGAACTTTCTTTGTGGAAATACCTTTTTTCAATGCATCCTAAGAAGGCGAATATTTTCTCTTTCACTGATTCTCTTCCATTTCAGGGTGATGAAGAAGTTGCCAAGTAAGGAGAACAATTTCACAATTTTGCTGTCTAGATAATTTTCACAGATCTGCCTCTTCAAATTCAGAATTGTATTAATATTTAATCGCATTATAAATTGGATGAGGAATACAATTATCTAAGTAAATACACCTGTCCCATCAAGCAAGAAATTGAGAAAATCCCCCAGCAAGTAGCTTTCCTCTCAAGGTGAGATTTAGGAAATGAATGTATAAACTTGGAGAAGATTTGCAGTGTCGTAATCCGCATTTCTATTCATCTGCTTCCCCCAGTATGTCAACTCAAAGGAACTCTGTAGAGATGGTGCAGTTATCCCTAAAACTTCTGTTTACACTCTTTCTTCTCCTTTGACATTGGTTATGGACATTAGACATCAACATAACTTAATATGTGCTTAACAGTTATGTGATGAAAATAATAACTTTTCGATCATTTTATATTTACTTCTCAGAGCTGAGCATCTGGATTCACTACTAAAAACCTGATGGACGATTCATGAAAAAAATGTGTATAATGTTTCAAATTGACTAATAAACAATAATTATTGCTAATAAACCATGATGAGACACTGGGAGGCAGTGTAGGATATTCAGATGTGTGGAGGTTGCCCCACTCAGTAGTTTTCTCTCAGTAGAGGAGAATGCAATACTATATGAAGACAATGTGTCAGGCCTCAGCTACAGTCTGTTGAAGAGCCGAGAGACTCCTGGGAAAAAGAGTGCTTTATAAACTTCCTGTGATGGACTACACTTCCTTCCTCCCGTCACTGAAGCATGAGGAGAATCCTGAAAGGTAGCCAGAGAGGGGTTGGGTGTTACAGATCTTTCCTCCAGACCAAGTCAGTTTCCATGACTGCTTGCTCACTCTTCATGATGATACAAATCCCCAGCCAACTTCCTCCCCACCTCTTCTTCCTCTGTAATGAAAGACTATGGTGGTGTAGCTGCGTGGAGGCAGGAGGCAGGTAATCCAATGACAGACGATAATGTGCCACATTTGACCTGCATGAATCCAGTCTGTGTACTCAGAAGTGTGCTTCTAACCATAGAGGAGATCTGTGTGTGTGTGTCTGTCTTGTCAGTGTGTCTGCCTGTAAGTGTGTGTAAGAAAGAGAAAGATAGAGACAGAGATCCATTCATTCTCATTCTCATTCTTTGTCTCTCTCTCAGACGCACATGTTCTTTCTGCATCCTTCTCTCTTTCTTTTTCAGCAAAAATCTCACTTTATCTGGGAAGGGACAGTAAATGTGGATGTGGGAAATGTGTGGGTTTCCACCATAGTTCTGTTTCTGAGTGACAGAAACTTGACAAGACTGGCTTACGAGTTAAAGAAAAAATTAAACGGCAAGGAGCGGCTTTTCCAGATGGCGTGGCCATTGCAAAATATGACAAAATATATTCAGAAAGTTTGTGGAGGCAACGATTGCCAGGAGTCCCACAAGTCGGTTTGAACAGAATTATGTACTCTGATGGAAACCAGTTCATTCATTTGAAAAACAAAACTTGCTGTATCACACCTATAACTCTTGATGTGTTGGATTTGTAATGGGCCTCACTCTCAGTCATAGCACTCAATTTGCGTTTGTAAAGATGGCAAATACTAAAGATAAAAAATTCCTATCAATGCTATCGGGCCTGAAGCTTTAAGGGGATAGAGTAAATGTTTATTTTCTGATTCTTCCTGGTTTGCTTAGGCTGCTCCCATCAACCTTTGCTCTAATCGGTGAGTATCTGGTATGCACTCCAAACTAAATTGCTGTTTATTCTATTCTGTGGGTGTCAAAGCCCCAGCCTGGCTCTGAATGCTATCGGGGGAATGAGGGTCCCAGGATGCTCAACTCTGGTGCTGACACAACACTATTCCTGAAAGACCTGCTGCTTGATTTACCCAAGCAAAATGTCACAGTAATTGTGAAGATTTATATCAATGGGAAAGAGCTGACTAGGTCCCACAGCTATCAGATCTGACAGACTTAATATGTGCTCGAATGTTGCCTGCCACACTAAAGACTTGCAGGTTAACCAATTTTACCCAGAATGTTCCTCTTCAGATGGTATTGACCCACTCCTCATTTTTCCCCTTCTATAAATCGAGTGTGATGTGGAACTTCTAGGTTGGGAAATTATACTAATAATAAACTGGAATGATTTGAAATCATTTCTATGACAATATTTACCTTTCGTTTTGTGCAGAGACAAATTTGAAGTTGATTGTATGTTTAGACTGACAGCTGGATTATTTAATTTGAGTGTATTGTATTTAAGATGTCTTCTCATATCCATCACTCCCTGTCACAAGATATCTTAAGATAAATTTACTGTATCGTCTTTGTTGTATCTCTCATGTCTTAAGAAAGGTTAGCAGACCAAAATGTCATGCTGTAAAGATTCAGTCAACTGGATTGCCTCTCAACAAGCTTTTTCATTGTTCATGTGACCTTTTTAGGATGGCATGCAGTGTGCTGGTGAAGCACTGTGATTGATGTAACACAATGAACACATGTAATGACATTAAAGTTTTCACCATAGTGAAGCCCCCTAGTTCAATAGTCTGGAATCTCACTGGATGTTAGATGACTCCTTGTTGTTGAACTGTTTTCACTGAGGGTTCGTTCACACCAGGCATGTTTGGAGCAGTTTATTTGAACTCTGGAGTGTTTACTCTTTAGTTTGGTTTGGGCAGGTGAGAACAACGGCATTGAAACTCAGGTGTGCACCAAATAACCTAAAAATGCGGGTCTCTTCCCTCTGCCAAGCGAACTGCAGTGCAGTTCGGTAGGAGTGAGAATGTAATCCAAACCAAACCAACAACAGGAAACAGCCGCAAAACACAAGGGTTTATGGGTATAAGGAGACCGATGTGGCTAGCCGGCAGTTACTCATGCTTGAAAGGCTTAGCATAACAAAATGAAGTGCGGACAAACCACAGCCATCTCTTCATATGTTCTTAACTAGTATGAACAGCAGACATTTTCCTAGAAGAATTTATTCATCCATTTACAGCAAAGAGCACAGAGTCCATCATTCTTAGCTAAAGTTACAGGACTGAAATCTGATTCATTGGGACTCCCAAAATCTGTAATCTGGCAGGATGACGGGTTACCAAAACTGTCCAATACACTTGTGAGTCCATGTAACTTTTGTTTACAAGCACTGGTTCACTTGTCATTGGGCAGTGTGAACCTAAATAAACCACATACAAAAACCTCAACAAAGTTTTCTACTATGGCTAAAGAAAATTAAATGAAGCTTACGCGTAAATTCAATCAGGAAGGCTACTTCCCGCCCTCTCGTCATATCAGCAGGTCAAGCACGCCCTCATTTTAGCTCATCCATTCACCGTAAGCCACGCACCTTTCTCCGCCCCTTCCTCCCTCTCCAGCATCCAATCACTAACCATATCCTTCTATTTGTATCCCCTCAGTTGCTTCCGTGTTTCTGTCATTTCAGCTGCCTAATCCGCACCGGACTGACGCACCACCTCCTTCCCCACCACCACCATCATAACGGCTCTATCTGATATCCAGGAGGGTTAGATCTTCTGCCCGGGGGGTTCTCCTGTCTCCTTCCTGTCCCCGGGAGCTTCACCCTACTGCTGGATACCACCCGGAGTCTACGCCAAACTTCTGCTCATGCACATTTCTCTTGCTTGTCAATAAATGTTCATAATTTTTAATCTAGCCTCTCATGATTGAACTGAGTTTTTCTTGCAGCCTCCCTGATGCAAGACAGATAGTTGGTGGTTACGAGGAGTGAGAGGGTGCGCAGAGAGACTTCCAGTCTGGTATCATTTCTGCCCATTGCTCCACTGTGCAGTTAAGCCAAGACAAGAGACAAGAGAAAAGGTGGCAGTAGTAATATAGTGAAATTTAGGATAATTATATCACATCATGTGTATTTGCTTTTGTTGCTTGTTTGTTTGAATGGTTATGGTTATTGGTATTTTCTTTACAAAGTGGATGGTAAAGAGTGATACTGTATGTAAACCTTTAAGTAAAAGTAATATGTAGTACGAGTACATCTTGCACTGTCAGGCTAATTTATACTACTAGAGGTGTCTCTATAATCTGGAGTTAATAGCCATAAGAAAAAGAAAAAGAATAAAATAATTCTGGCCTTAATATAAAAGATTGAAGAAGCATAAAATTGAAAAAGAATAAATCAAACTTGCCTGTGGTTCTCTATATTTAAATTTTTGAGTGTAGATTGGGAATCATTTACATGTGAAAGGCTACCCCAGAGAACTGTGGGGTGGGGGATCACCACCAGGTTACTGACCATGTAAAACTAATAGAAGCTCCCAGTCAATGGCAATCAATGGCAGAGAGGAGCAAATTTCTGTGAACAAGTCGTTAACCTGAATAGTCATCAATACACAATGTCGCTTACTGCCAATTATCCCTCTTTTCATGCAGTGGTGCTTGGTACTTTAGATAGTATAGATAGAAAGTATAGATGGTAGAAATATAAGACAACAAGAACAGAGTGAGGTCTATTTAGCACCACCTCTTAAATGAACAAAGAAAATCAAATGAAGTTCAATATCAAATCTAACGTTTGGCAAGAAGCATGGCAAATATGTACACTGAGTGATGCGGTGGCAACCCTGCCATCTCTTGTGTTTGATCTCTGCAGGCTTGAAGAGAACAGTATGAAAGAATAGTTACTCTCACAGCATGATAGAGCTGCTGAGGTGAAGTCACTTCTCTGCTCATTGAAAATGATGGTTAAAGCAGTCATCAAAACAGTTTAAATATGTAGCAACAAAAGGCACATCTTGAAGTTTTACACATGCGGTAACACAATCTTAGGACATGTGTCTAGCTGGATGACATGCAACATTATGCATCATACTGTGACAAAGCACAGAGGCACATGCAAGAATTTCAAATAATGCAGCTCCAGCGAGGTGAGGGACCAACAACATCATTAAAACAATTCCCAGGGAACACACTACAGTATTCTTTTTTTAGTCTACAGTGGAGAAAGAGACAGGAAAGATTGGGTGCGAGAGGAGGGATGACATGCTACAAAGGTCCCAGGTCAGACTCAAACCCAGGACGTCACATGCTAGGCGCCTTATACCATTCAGATACCAGGACGCCACACACTACAGTTTAGGAACATCACATGATGTTTTGACAATGTATGGTGAAACCTCTGCACTTGTAATGCCAAAAGCAGAAAGGGAAAAAACACCATGTTTTAATGCTTTTTTTTTTAATGTATTCCATGCCTGGTTCTCTTTCTATGTGTGTGTGAGAGAGACATACAGTTCTGGCCAAGATTATTGGCACCCTTGTATTTTATACAGATATTGTACAATATGTTCTGAAATAATTCAAAATTGAAACAGCATTTGGTCTTCACACATTCATCTATTGATTTACAACAGCACATGATCAAACAATAAAAATAAATAAATATTTTATGGTTTCAATATTGAAAAGTGTCCATGGCCATGATTATTGGCACCCTTTAGAACAATTCAAATCAACTTTGTTGGAGGAAATGGACTCTCATTTGCAGTGTAATTCAACTGCCCACATGGTAAAAATGAACCAATTATCCATTTTAAAGTGATAAAACAGTCTGTTCTGCTTCCCTGGTCGTGTGTGAAAATGGTGAAGAAAAAAGTATGGATGCCTTGAAAGGCATTTTTTTCCTACTGTTTTTCTACGTTCCACTGACATTTTTTTCCGTCCGTTTTTTATCTCAATATAGTGAGTTATATATATAGTGCTGGCAGCTAACGTAGGCTAATAGATAGCATGTTATACTACTTTCAGTCACAAGAGGTAAGGATTGTAATACATTCGAGTGGTCTATATATTGCGATGTCTTCCCTGCTCTTTAATGGTCAAAATAGGTCTAAATGCATCTTTGTATCAACAGTAACATTCACAATCAATTAATGAATACCACATCTTGCACTCATTTGGCCAAGCTCAAGCCTATACTAGGCTATTGACTCGCTTAGCCGTCCTATAGCTCCGTCAGCCTGCACTTAACCTGTTCTTAACTTATTATATTAAGATATGCACAGTTCGAAAAAAAATACATGGAACTTTGAAAAAGGACCCTCCTAACACCTTTTCCCTTCTATTAGTAAGTCATTATAACAAGTTATGATGTTTGCTGCTGCTGGAATTATATCATTACAGCAAATTATGAGGTTTGCTGCTGCTGCAATTGTTAAGAATCTCACAGGATGTGGTGGTAAAATGAAAATTGATCTCAGATGTCATTGAAGGTTGGTGTGAGCCACTGATCAAACACCTTGCATGCCATACAAAGATCTCAAGGCTGACCTGGAGAGGTCTGGGATAATGGTTTCAGCCCGTACCATACGACAAGCACTGAAGGGCTTTACAGTTGAAGGCCACGGAAGACTCCACTGCTGAAAGAGAAACACAAGAAGGCCCGAATGATCTTTGCTAACACCCACCTGGACAAACCTAAATCCTTCTGGGAAAATGTTCTGTTGTTTCAAGTTCCAGTTATTTCAGAAGATATTATACATTATCTGCATAAAATGCAAGGGTGCCAATTATCTTTTCCACAATTGTATGTGATGTGTGCATGCACTCACGTCCACATGTACACTAAAGGCTGAGTCTATACCTGCCTATTTTCCATTTCCTCAGAGGCCCTGGGCCTGTGTGTGTCAGTCAAGCCGACAAGCTTGAGTGCTTGGCTCTGACAGAGTCAGCAACAGACAATGAGCTGAGGCGAGGAGGCTCCAGGTCTGTCTCCCTGGAGAGCACCTGGGGCTAAGGAGTTTGTTATTGATCTAAGTAGGGGGAGGAATAAGAGACAGAGGGCAAGCAGGGAAGCACCTCTGCCCTTCCTGGCCCTCCAGTGTCCCACTGGACAGTCCTAGAGCTGTAACTCTTTATCAGCTCCACAGCCTGCCTTACTCAAAATGAGAAAACAAACGTTCAAATGGAGGACCAAAGCCCTAAGAGGGGGAAGACAGAAGATAGTTGCAGACACATGCAAACAATTCCTAACAACCACCTTTAAACCCAGAAAAAATGGTGTCTTTGTTGTCCAAGTATACCGTTTAGGATTAAAAAAGAATATAAATTAATGGTTTTGATTTGTGACAAAAGGTACTTTGATCTGGAGTGTAGAAGCACCCTGCCGTCAATGCTAAATTAAAAAATAAGGTAGAAAATGAGCAATAGACTGAAAGACCGACAAGTAAAAATAAAGCAAAACAATAGTAAATACAAAATGATTTTTCATCAAAATCAAAAGTAACCCATGTATTAGAGGATTCTCTCTAAAGCATCATCAAATTCTATAGCCCTTAAGATATTCTTTCAAATGTCATATTTCCCCTTTCCATTTAGTTTGACTTAAGATGGTTTCTTTTGTTCACACAGGAACACTGGCCTGAGACATTTCAGACCAAATGAAATGAAAAGGACCTCCGTGAGACAACCAGTGTAGTAATTAACTGTAGAATAAATATGAGTAAAATATGAATATGAATTCAAGAAATATGAATGAAATCAAGAGTATCATACAGTATCCAGTCTAGTCAAGTCAAGTTTATTTATATAGCCCTTTATTTATAAAACCTCAAAGCTCATAGACAATCTAATTATGATCCGCAGTTGATGCAGAATGTAGACAGAACACATAATGCTGAAATAGAAGGCTGTAGCGGCCTTACAGGAATGTCTCAGGTGACTTTTCAGGACAGCTGAAAATCAATTAATTACAACAAATAAGATGTTACAGAATACGATCCGAACAAAAGAACATAAAAACAGAGTAACAAGTTGAAGAGGATTGAAAGGATTTAACAGAGTGGAAGACAGAGCAAGTCTACGTAATCAGTAATCAGGTAGAATAACCTGGCCGGCACCACTAGCCTAAGGCACCACTAGCCTCTATGAAGACAAGGAACAACTCCCAGAAAACCCTATAGGAGAAAAAATTAACGAAACCTTGGGCATGACAATTCCAAAAGCCCCCAATAGGACAGTTCAACATCCTTGTTCAACCAGTACCCCTATAATTCGGCATATGTAGTGCAGGCCATATATGTCAGTGCCCCCATTGATGAGGGGCCAGATAGATTGGCATATATATATCTGGTATTGAGAACCCTCATCTCACTTCAGCTGGCACCACATCGGGGCTTGCACCACATCCCACCTCAGCCGGGAGCTGGCATCCGCACTCCATATCTACCAGAGGCCAGCACCCACATTGGAGATCAGCGCCAGATCCACCTCTAGGTAGGGTCACTGTTTTGGCAGGTGCCTGAACGGAAGAGGGAAGACAAACAATACACACATACAGCCACATTTAACACTGTCTGAGTGAGTGTGTAAATGGAGTGTGTCTGCTTTTGTGTGTGGTCAAACAGGGAGACAATCAGTTATATTGATGTGTTCAGGTCAAGAGGTAGCCCTAGGCTGGTATCCATCATCTAGATGTAACTGGTTAATTTGATTTGATTTGATTTTTAATAAAAGGCTAATATCAGCTCTAACTTTAATTTGAGGTGATAGTTGGGGCTTTATTTGGCTTGTGCCACACTCTAATTGGATAAAAATTTAAATGTAAACAAATCCAAATCATTCCATAAAACCTCACTGGTTACCTTTGATTTTATGTATATAATATTGGAATTTCCTCAGTAATATATGCCATTGGAAAACCAATCCAATTTATATTTTAACAGTCCAAGGAGCTCTGACAGAGAAAACCTGGTCACCGTTTGCCTTTAATCTAGATTTAGGAACTGCCAAGGGAACTGCCTGAATGATCTAAGGCTACAGGCTCCTAAGGGGCCAAAAGGTCAGAGATGTAAGTAAGAGGCCTTGCCGAGCCTTAAAGTTATTAATAAAATCTTTAAATCAGTTCTAAAGTTGAGAAGCAACTGCTGTAAAGCTGCTAAAATAATTGTAATATGGTCCCTTTTCTTCCCCTTTCCTGGTCAAAAGCTTGCTGCAGCATTTTGCATAATCTGGAACCGTACCAGGGCTTAATGGGTAAAGTAGTTAAATAAGTCAATACAGCAATCAAGAAGAAACAAAGGCATGTATGATTCTTTCTGTGTCACTGAGAGACTAGACTGGTTTAATTTTGGCAATATTCCTTAGTTGGAGTAGCTACACCATGACACTGTGATACCGTGATTCTGCAGTTAGCTTCCTAACACAGTGTACTGTATAATGCATCTTCTCTCAGGCTCTCACTCAGTCACTCATCACTCTCTCAATCCACAAACACTTGAGGTGCTCTGGATGCTAAAAAAAGATGAGAATGTTCCCAATCTGTGCTATGATCAATGTTCACATGGCACGGTGACTGTTGGTAAACTACCACAAATAATATTTTGCATTGCATGGAGTACATTATAGAAATATAGTATAGGTAATGTAGTGGGATACAGTAACATAAAATGCAAAAACCTTATCAGCATGCAAGACATGACATAACATCTGAGTCTGTGTTTACACCTCAGAAAGAGAGAGAGAGAAAGAGAGAGAGAGCACAGAAAGAGAACAGAAATACTCAAAAAGAACATAACAACTGCAGAGGCCAAAATCAATACATGTCCCAGATTTTCAATAAGCTACCTGCCTTAAGTAAACTCTTCATCAAGACTGCTGCCCGGGCACCGGACTGAATAGCCTGGACCAAAAGAAATCAGATAAGTATCACAGCCATGATGGTGGTGTGGTCCCGATGGCCTGTGTGTGTGGATCAGGGTATGAACTTGTTCGAAATAAAGTGCTTTTCTTAACACCAATTTATTCTTAATCACCCAGTCAAAAACGGTTTGCAGTTTCTTATTTACTTATTTCACAGTGAGAGGTAACATAGACAAGGTTGAATCATCGGCATACATTATAACTTTGGCATCATGTAGACATAGTGGTAAGTTACTGGTGAAGATGGAGAGTACTAATGGCTCCATCTTTATTTTGTATTTGAAAACACTCTTTGAGCTATATGGGATAAATAACACTTCCATAATATGGCATATTGATAATGCCATAATATGATGTGAAACCATAACAAACCATAACATGCAGTCTTTTTCAGTAGTACATCCAAATTAATGATATCAAACCCTAGTAGTCCAGGCTCCTTCAACCCTCTTTATGGCAGGTTTCTGTCATCTCTGTCAGTTACATGCTGAGAGGCATGAGTTAACTTTTTCTTAGAAAAGGATACAATTTTCTCCAATAGCTTGCTGAAAACAGGTAGCAGGGTTATTGTCTGAAAGCCTCTCTACAATTTTACTTTAGATAAGTGATCACATATTTGAGAGCAATGAAATCAACAGCAATTTTCAGTAGTTTAACATTCACATTGTCATTACCTGGAGGTTCGTCATAGTTTTCACACTTCTCCAAAACATATTTAATTTAATTCAAAACGGCAGTGTTTTCATTATTTGATCTGCTATGACTGAATATATGATATGAATATTACGTCTCACTGATTGTATTGCATCTCAGCTTAATAAGTGTCAAATTGTCATCCAATAAACTTTTTGCTGTCATATGAGGTTTCTTATATTATTTGTTTTTAACCTTTATTCTGATACTTGAACTCCATGTTACATTATCAATTTAAGGATAACTTAATGCAAACATTCTATTAAAATTTACGTTCCTTAAAATGCCAATCATTGCCAATCTTATAAGCACCCATATCTGTTTGCTATCATCTTGCTTCATTTCCCTCACAAATATTCCTAAAAACAGTCATGACCTGGAGGTGGTAAACAGTGATAATCTTGCCTTGAAGGCTAATGGCAGGGATAAATATTCACCCCAAAAACTTCTGTGGGAGTTATGGCACTATGCACCTTGGATTATTCCACATGCAGCTGCAAATTCTGATAATTAAAAAAGGGGAATTTGGCTTCAGCCCGATGGCTCCCCAGCCCCAGTTGTGCAGTAGAGTGTGGGTGAGGTGTAGGCTGGATGCAGGAGAGAATTGAGCCAGTGGGCTGGGTCTTCCTGTATCCGGCACCGGCTGCTGGATACAACCTGCCTCAAAAGTTACAACCTGCAACCTGCCTCAACTTCAACTTCCCCAAATTCACTGTCACTCTCCTTTCATCCTTCCACTGGTAACCTTCTGCTGAGGGAGCTGCACCCCATACAGAGCTGCCAACTTTTCAAAAAACCTTGGAGTGAGATTTTTACATTAATAAATTGGATGTGTGGCGTGTGTGCGTGTGTAAACAGGCAAAAGAGTGTGTCACACGGTGAAACCGTGAGAGTTGGCAGCTCTGCCATACCTCCAGCTCCTGGTCCAGCTCTCCACACCAGCTTGTGTTTTGCCACTGCTTGTTGCTTAGATCTCACTTTCTTGC